>APFE031539314.1:357628-388404 GCA_000404065.3 Pinus taeda
CCCTGTGACCCCCCCACTACACAATCGGTGCAACGAAGGGGGGGCTCCGTCCCCCCTCTAACCCCCTGGTTCACTACGTAGGTTAGTCGTGGAAAGAATATAACACAACCCAACATCACCTCATCCTCTACTACCAATCATACAAATTCCCATTTTCTGTCATGAAACTTGATACTAAGGATAATACAAGGTCTGTCATCTTTTGGACTTCCATCTTCCATAGATCTTATACCAATCCTTATTCCTACAATGAGTTCATTGATTAGTTTGTCCACCCAGCAACCACCTTGCTGACAGGGATTTCACCTCCCAGAATCAATGATGACATTAAGAAAATCCTTCAACTCTCTAAACAATACAGAGTGGGTGACTGGTATTTATACCAGAACCATACAGAAGTTAGAGTATATGAGTGTGAGCTTTCCCCATTCAAGCTGGCTAGATATCTTCCAATGAGACTGTTTGCATTGGAATATTACAGACAAATGATAAATTCAAACTTGGTTCATTTTCACAAAGCCAAAAAGAAAGCACAACTCAGAATCAAGAGTCAATTAGGCCCTTTCATCTGCAACATTAGGGAAGCATGGAGAGAAGCAGAGAAAATTCTAGAAGATCAGCTTAAACTACATAAAAGTTTTAGTTGGATTCCTTATGATCCCCATAGTTTCATATGTGATAGAAGGATGAAAAATAGACTATCACCTTACATACATCACAGAGCTCCAAAGATTGAACAATTTGCCAATATGGATGAATGGAGGGAAGGTACCTTAGTGGAAACTGATACTGAGTAGGTCAATATAGAAAATGTAATGGAGGATCCTAAACAACACTTGACTTGGATTCTTTTGGACAGGTACAGTTTGAAACTTCTCAAAGGTCAGCATTAGAGATTAGTGCCTCTATAGCTGAAACCTCTCAGAGGCACTCACAGGATACCAGTACACCACTTACAGGGACATCCAAGGAAAAGGAACCAGAGACTAGTACCCAAGCAATAGAACAATCAATCATGTCTAAACAGCCTGAAATTTCTTAAGAGAAGGCTCAAACACAGGCTCACCCAGCTCAAATTAATGTAGAAGAGCCCCCAATTTTGTAGACTCCTTTGAATGAGGAAAACAACAAAAAGAGAGATAGAGAAGTAGCTACCTCTGCCAGTGGCCCATCAGACCAGCCTGGTGCTAAAAGGCATAGGCTAAATTCTCATTCAGAAGAGGAAATTTTTTAAGAAACCACAAATAGACAAAGAAAAGAAGGTGTAGACAGTCACCAGACTTTCCCAGTAGGTGGGACACCTTCTAGCTCACAGAGATAGGAGCTAGAGAGACAACAGAGCACTGAAGTATCATCCTTTAAGCCTCCAGGAAATGAGAACCTGGATTTTAAAAATAAATTCAAGGAAATAAAAGCTAGGAATGAGCCATTAAGGATCTAGGTCTACAATCAATATATAAAAATGGCTCCCACCAATCAGAATAGATTGATGTCAGCCAATGACATCAAGGAGGGAAAAATGGAAATGAGCCTCTTCAAGCCTAAAGTACAACAACCTCAGACAGTTTTAGACTACCTTCAAACAAATTTTGAGGTCATGGAAAAAGATATTCATCCCTTGGATCAAATTGAGTTACACAGGAAAACAGGGGAAATGATATATTCCACTTTGACTGGTAAGGCCATGATGGC
Organism: Pinus taeda; assembly: GCA_000404065.3. Classification (NCBI taxonomy): domain Eukaryota; kingdom Viridiplantae; phylum Streptophyta; class Pinopsida; order Pinales; family Pinaceae; genus Pinus; species Pinus taeda. The sequence continues at coordinate 359,321 of APFE031539314.1, forward strand.
CCAAAGATTAGAAAATTCCTTAAATAATACAACTGCCCAATTACAACTGGAGAGAGTCTCCTCACAGGCTAAAGATAATAGAATTCAATCTTTGGAAGAGTTAGTGATTGGATTGGGTCATAATCCAAAGGATGCAAAGGCTGCAGAAGCCTTAATAAAGAAAAAAGATGAAGACATAGTCGCCTTGAGAAAGCAGCTAAAATTACCACCATCAAGGCATCCACAAACTACAGAAATTGTTCAAAAGAAGTCTAAAGAGGAGCTTATGGACTTAGTTCTATAGCTTAATGAATAGTTGAAAGAGACCAGGCAAGAGTTAGAAAATCACTCAAAATCAAGCAAGGAGAGTCAACCTCCCAACCTCCAAATGTGATACCAGTGGTCTCCACTGCATTCCCTTCAACACTAGCAACAGCTCTGGCACCCAATGTCCCATTGGCCATAGCTGAAGTAGTCACAGGTACAAGTACAGGAACAAAACCAATAGGAACTTCATGTTTAAGCACATATGAATTGATAAAATCAATGGAGGAGATGAAGCTCCAAGTTTCAGAGTTACAAAAGGTAAAAGAGCAATTTGTTACCTTAGAACAAAAATATGATATTTCAAAAATAAATTATGCAGAAAAAGTGAGGGAGAACAAAAGGTTAGCTCAACAGGTGAAATCATTAGAAAAATACCTCACATTTGAAAACCCTTAGCAGACATTAGAAAGATTCTTTGGAGCAACATCACTCAGTCAATAAATGATGTTTGGCCATCAATACAAATAATATTTGAACAAATTGATTTAGTAAAGGTAGCACTGGAAGAAACTCAAAGGACAAAGGAAGAATTAGGAAGGATGCCTGAGGAAGACACCAAGCTTATAAATTTTCTGAATAGCAAAAATAAGTATCAGCTTGAAGAACTAGGTGTCATGCGGAAAGAGTTATTTTTGCTGACAAAACTAACCTCCCTAGGAGTCTAAGACTCTCTAGTGACAAACAAAACAATTAAGAGAAATCCTTCTCTAAGCATGCATTATCCTATGAGAAACGAAGTGTTTTTCAATCCTACCTGAAGTCCAACGTTGTTGTAGTAGTCTAGCCTCGTCGATCCAGATGAGCTCCTCCTTCACTTCGAAACCTGCATACACTAACAATCAAACGATTACATAACACCTGAATATTCCATAAAACAAATCATATTCAACATATAGACCAAGAAGTATATGAAACAATTCATTAACAACAAATCATTGAGAAGAATGGACTTATTTGTATTAGGAAACAAAAGAAACCATTACAACCTGAGCCTTGGTGTTGTGCAGGTCCCTCCCAGGGTCCAACAAGAGTTTTCCTCTACTTTGATAAGCTCACCCACTTCCAAATGAAACAAGAAAGGATGGGAATCTCTCCTCACAAGTTTATACAAGGAAGTCCTAATTCCAGCAGCATCTGCCCTTTGGAATATTCAGCTTTCAACCTCTCTCCTTTTGGCCCAATGTCTGTATTTATAGTGTTCTTAGAGGAAGTTAATCAGGTCCACCATCAATGGCATAAGCCCCTCTTTGGATGGGGTAGCTCCCCTCTTGATGGGATAAGCTCCTCTTTCATAGGGATACATGAACCATCTGGAAGCGCTCAATACACGTCAAACAAGCTTCTAGAATGCTCTAGAAATGACCACAAGTAACTTTTTTAAGATGAAACTCGCACCTTTTGACCTTTACAAGAGTACGCACCCACCCCTTTACATACAGAGCGTACTAGTACGTAGGTATTGTGAACTTGGGTTGCGTACACACAGGTAAGGTTGAGAGAAACTGTGTACCCATAGATAAAATAGATTTTTAAATACTTTCTCTCTTTCTTGAAGTTTGACATGGAGAGTAGAGGTATGAGGCTTGCCAAGGAGGATAGTATGACAGTTGATGGGGTCATACTAACTGCAAATAGTCATGGTGACAAATTTTAGTGTAACAGTCCCCAACTGCCATACACCCTTCCAACACTTCATATCACCATTCTTACTGTCAAAAACCTCTCAGCCAACTTCCTGTAGCATTTCAGGATATCCTGGAACAATATAGGACATCCTTTAGGAACATCATGTAGCTCACCTGTAGCAGCTTGTTTTGACCCTGTTTTGACCTGCAATGATAGATTAGCCTATTTTAGTAGTAGTTCCACCCCTCAGCTTGAACTCCATGACCAAAAGTGCTACCTAGACCAATCCTTTCACTCCTTTTCCTTCCTACAAGATCAGATAGCATTAGTTCTTTTATTTATGAATTTAGCAATTAGAACTTTATTTACTTTGCATATGTGAATTGGATAGTCAATGCATGCATTCTTGAATTATGAAATGGTAGAATAATCTTCTATTTTCAAGCAACCCTGATAACTAGATGATTGAGTGTAAGTTAGCATAGTTTCCATTATGTAAAGTAGAATAATATTGGTGTCATTTCATAGCATTTACAAGTTGACAGCTTTCATCCTCTGGGTGTAAAAGACTACACTTCACATTCTGCTTTCAATAGTTAGAATCCTTTCAGTTGAGTAGAGGAATGGTCTGGAACCCTAATGATCAAGTGGCCCAATTGAGAGTGGCATGAGTAGAATCTTGCATCTACTGTGTGTATAGCAATGTCACCTCTAAGTTTTTACAAAACCCTGGGTTGATAAAGTAAAGTTTGTAGTTTTTGGAGTTGCAGCATTCTCGCTGTAATACTAGAGATCATCACTTTTTGTCATTGTTGTCAGGGAGGTGTCTAAGTAGATGTAATTTATGCTTTTATTTCTATTTTGCATTCAGTAGGTAGATGTTATTCTTACTTTCCTTTCTCTTTTACAGTTGATTTTGAAAAACACATAAAAAAATAAAATCCCTTTCATGCCCCATAGGAGTAGAGAGACTTTAAGGAACTTCTTGCTAAAAACCCCCACACCATCAAACAGTCAACCTTCACTCTTCTTCGGTGACTGTCAATTTTTGTCTCTAATTGTAGGGGAGTTAGGGGACCCCTTAGGTGAACATCCTGAGCTTTTTGAAGAGCCTATTGGGGAAGAAGAAGAAGAAACCATTCTACATACCCACGCCATGGCTGAAAATAGAAATGAGGGTGCTTTTCCCATCAGAGAAACTAATTCAGATGCTAGGATGAAAAACATAAGCCCTTCTTCCCTTCCTCAATTCCATGGCTTAACCTTAGAGGACCTTAATACCTTTTTGTTCCAGTTTGTTATTGTGTGTAGAACTTATGATTATACCTATGATGACAAAAAGTTGAAGTTGTTCCCATCCACCCTTAAGGATGTAGCCTTGCGTTGGTTCATTGGTCTACCTAGGGATAGCATCACTACATGGGCTTAAATGCAGTAATCCTTTAACAACAAGTACATGGACTATTGAAGGTCCAAGGAAACCAAAGAGGAAATATTTGGGATGAATTTTCGACTTGATGAATCCCTGGAAGACCATGAGGAAAGGTTCAAACTCAGTTGTAAAAGGGCCAAACGCACCCTTGATCTTGAATCACTCAAGTTAGTCCTTCTCAGAGGAATCAGGGAGGACATACTAGAAACCCTAAATATGTTGTTTGGAGGGGACATTTATTATCTATCCTATGACAAAATCAATACAGTATTTAGAAACCATTCTAGGGTTGCCAAGAAAAAGGGTAGGTCTAGTCAAGCTTTAGCCAATTCCTCTTCCTCCAACACATCTATCAAGAATGAAATTGGAAACGTGTTGGAGGACTTTCAAACTGAAATGTTGTAAACCTTTTCTCTACAAATGGACACCATGTAGGTCAAGAGGGAACAAGAGAAAGATGAGAGATCCTTAGCTATATTTTTCCCTAAATGCACTAGAAGGCACCCTAGAAATGAATGTCCATTAAATGTTATAGAGATCTGCTCGGTCTATGAGGAAAACCATTCCACTCATAATTGCCCTTCCTTGCCTGGATTGAAAGTTTTATACCAGGGGGCAGAAGGTGGGGCTGAAAAACTCTGTTACATCGATCAAAGGAGACCTCAAGGACCTCAGCCATACCAGCAGGACATGCAAGGTCCATCTTGTTCCTATTACCATCCTAACCATAATGCACCCTTTCCCCCTTGTTATTATCCTACTCATCCTTCATGGTCCACACCTTCTCCTTGGCCTTATGCACCTCAGTATCCACCCCAGCTTTTCAATCAACCATTTCAGCCATATGCTTCTACACATCCTCAGTGGAATCCCCCATCACAAGGTTGGAGGCCTAAACTCAACCAACCCACTACTTTATTGCCTCCACATCCATCTCAACCACAACTCATTCATCATGATCCACCAAAGAAACCCTAGATGCCCACTCAACCAAATTTAAACCCAAAAAACAAGTAGGCACAACAGGTCTATAGTGGAGAGACATCTTACCTTACCTATGCTATGGAGATTCAAGAAATCAACCTCAGGACTCGAAGAGTTCTCCAAGATAACCAATCTCCATCTCCACCTGAGGAGCTTGAAGAGGAAAAGGAAGAGAGTTTTCCTAAAACCAATTCACCTCCTTTTACTAAAATATTGATCCATTCTAACCAACACGTTGCAAAAGAGACTAAACTTCTGGGAGAATCGAAAAAATTGTGTGTTAAAATCCCACTCCTCCAAGCTATCAAGGATGTTCCCATCTACAATAAGCTTATAAAGGAAAAATTATTTAAATATCCTAGGAGGAGAAAGAAAGGCACCCCTACCATCAATGTCATTGGTCAATTATCTTATCTAATGCTGGGGAGAGTGATTTTCCCAAAATATCTAGACCCTGGAAGTCTTGTAGAAGATGTGCACATTGATGGCATCATTATCCCCCACACCTTGATTGATATTGAAGTTTCCATAAATGTGATGACTAAGGAAATTATGCTCAAGTTAAACCCCCAAGGATCTTTGAGAAAGAACACAACAGTGTTGCAACTTGCAGATAGGTCCACAGTGGCTCCTAAGTGAGTTGTTGAGGATGTAATTGTCTCTGTTGATTCCTAGGAGTATCCTGCTCACTTATTAGTTCCCCAGCCCAAAACCAAATTCAATGGCTATCCTCTCATCCTTAGAAGACCATGGCTAGCCAGTGTTGATGCTTACATAAGTTGCAGAGCTGGAAGCATGATCATTAAGAATGGGCATTTGTCCAAATAGTTGGTATTGTACCCTCCTAGTCAACCATCCCTTGAGCATGACTTACCACTATGGTTGAAAGAGGAGGAGGAAGATTAAGTGTATCGTACCACATCCCCTCAAATTTGTAACCTAGATGTCACTATAGGAGGGGGGCAACCAGATGAAGATGACCTCACTGACCAAGTCATCCAAAACTAGTCCCCCAACACCATTCCTCTTGATGAGGTTGTGAAGGAATATGAGGGTAATCCTTGGACCGAGTTATGCCTGGTGGACCCAAGTCCTACACATGTCAAATGGTAAAATTTGGTCCATCTAAATCCTCGAATATGAACCCCTCTCTCTCATCCAATCAAGAAGAGAAGTTAGGTGACATGTTGAGAGAGCACTTAGATACCTTTACCTGGAGCTATAGAGAAACGAAGGGAATGCATCCTTCAATTTGTACTCATCACATCTACATCAAGGAAGGATGAAAACCAGTGCACCAACCTCAGAGGAGAATGAAGCCAACCCTCAAAGACATAGTAAAGTAAGAATTTCATAAATTGTTGGATGCAGGCTTCATTTACCCCATCTAAGATAGTGAGTGGGTGTCTCCTCTAGTTTTGGTCCCAAAGAAAAATGGAAAATGGTGGATCTGTGTGGATTACAGAGAACTGAACAAAGCCACTAAAAAATACCATTTCCCTCTACCTTTCATTGATCAATTCTTGGATGGTCTTGCAAGGAAGAATATATTCTCTTTCCTGGATGGGTTTAGTGCTTACAATCAGATCCAGATTAGCCTAGAGGATGAAGATAAAACTAAATTCACTTGTCCTTGGGGTACCTTTTCTTACATTGTCCTTCCTTTTGGATTATGTAATGCCCATGCCACTTTTCAAAGGGAGGTTCTGAGCATATTTGTTGAGCTAATCCATGACTTTGTAGAGACCTATATGGATGATTTCACTCTCTTTCGGTATGACTTCCTAGAAGCTCTCTCTGACCTTGGGAAGGTCCTAAAGAAGTGCATTGAAATGAACCTCTCACTTATTCCTGAGAAGTGTGAATTCTTGATGAATGCAGGGACTATCCTAGGCCATTCAATATCTCAAGAGGGAATACAATTGAACCCAAACAAAATTTCATCATAAAAAGGGTCCCTACTCCTAAAAAGCAAAGGGATGTTAGGAGATTCTTGAGCCTAGATGGATATCATAGGGGGTTTATTAAAGACTTCAACAAATTAACCTCACCATTGTTTGGATTGTTGGCCAAGGACTCTGAATTTTGTTGGTCAGATAGTTGCCAGGAGGCCCTAGAGATCTTGAAAGACAAATTGACTATTACACCCATACTTAGAGGCCCAAATTGGGCTCTTCCTTTCCACATCCATGTTGATGCATCTGAAAAAGGTGTAGGAGCAACCCTAGGCCAGATAGATGGAAAATTTCTTTATGCCATTTACTTCATTACCAAAAATCTGTCTAAGGTTGAATTGAATTACATTGTAACCGAGAAGGAACTCCTTGTTGTTGTGCACTCTATTAATAAGTTCAGACACTACATCGTATATCGAACCTTTGTGCATACTGACCATGTAGCTATCAAGTACTGAATTAACAGGCCTAATGTGAAAGCTAGAATTATTAGATGGTTTCTTTTACTACAGCAGTTTGATCTAACTATCATTGATAAGCCAGGTAAAGAAAATGTAGTTGCATATTTTGTGTTTAGACTTGCTTTGCCTACTAGTGAGGAAGGGATAGTTGAGGATCAACTACCAAATGAACACTTATTTTCTATTTTAGTTCTCTCTCCATCGTTTGTTGACATAGCTAACTACCTAGTTGCTGCAGAGTTTCCTCCAAATCTATCATCCAGGGAGAAGAGAAAAATTGTAAGGAATAGTGCCCCTTTTACTTTGATTAGGGGCAATCTCTTCAAGCTGGGACCAGATCAAATCTTGAGGAGATGGTCTTTGAGATCCTCATAGCCTGTCATGACGGGCCTTGTGTATGTCACTTTGCTGCCAAGAGGACAACTTTCAAGGTTCTACAAGATGGCTACTATTGGCCCACTCTCCACCAAGATGCAAGAAGATACACCAGTCGATGTAGTCACTGCTAGAGAATGGGGAAAACTACTCCCAAGGATGAAATTCCCTTACAACCTCAGGTGGATTTAGATCCTTTTGACAAGTTGGGCATGGATTTCATTAGGCCAATTGATCCATCCTCAGGGCATAAAAAGTAGATAATTTTATGCACTGACTATTTGACAAAGTGGGCTAAGACAAAGGTTGTCAAGGTAGCAATAGGATAAAGTGGCTAAGTTACTAAGGGAGAATGTGTTCTAAAAATTTGAGTACTCTAGAGAGCTAGTCACCAATCAGGGAGCTCAATTCACATCGCATTTGATCAAAAATTTGTTAAGGCGACATCATATCAATCACAGAAAATCTACTACCTATCATCCTTGGGCCAATGGACAAGTAGAAGTCACCAATAGGGAAATGGAAGGCATCCTCACCAAGGTTGTGAGCAGAAGTAGAAAGGATTGGGCGGACAGATTAGTGGAGGCCACTTGGGCCTAAAATACCACTTGGAAGACCACTACTAGTTTCACCCCTTATGACTTGGTCTATGGAAAGAAGGCTTTGTTCTTTGTTGAGTATGAATACAATACCTTAAGAATGGTAGCACAATTGGATTTAGATGTTACAAAGGTACAATAGGAAAGGCTACTCAAATTAAATGGCTTGGATGAATTCAGAATGCAAGCCCTCCTACACACTGAAGTTATTCAATTGCAAAGAAGGATCTGGCATGATAAGAATATCAAGGAAAAGGTCTTTCAATAAGGAGATTGGGCTCTTCTATATGACTCGAGGTTCAAGGACTTCAAAAGAAAATTGATGATAAGGTGGATGGGCCCATACCTGATAGAGAAATTCCATGACAATGGAGTTGTTCACATTAGGACCATTGATGAGGAAGGGATTGCTTGTCAATGGCTACATATTGAAGGTTTACAGGAAGTGTCTATCCAAGGAAGAGTTCATTGGCATCATCAACAAGGAGGTGAATATGATTGGGAGTGCCCTAACTTCCAAGTCACAGCATCCCTAAACACTACTTTTGTTTGTGAAAAAATTAAAAAAAAAAAACAAAAAAACAATAAGACGCCTAAATGAAAACCTCCATTAGGCATCTGAGGCCAACTCTTGGGTTCAAAACCTCCTTGAGGCAGCCCAGGAGTGAAAAAATAAGAAAAATAAAATATCCTTGAGTGAAATCCTCCCTTGAGGCGCCCAGGGAAAACAGGAAAGTTGAAAACCTCCCTTGAGGCAGCCTGTGTGCCCCTCCAAAAAAAATGAGAGAATAAAAAAAAACAAAGAATAATACCATGACATGGATCTACATCTTGTCCATAAATAATTTCTGTCATTTTGCAGGTTTTGAGGATAATGACGAGTTGCAGAAATCCAGGGACAACATGCTCGAGTTCCATTCCATTTTTCCCTCCATATACTCCATAATATCCATTGAAACCATTTCCCTTCCACTCTCACCCATCCTCAGGCCCCAAAAATCCATGTTTAGGCCCTCTCTGGTTTGCTACAGGATGTCGTGTAACTGTCATAGGAATATCTTGTAGCACTACAAGATGCCCTGAATTCTACAGGAATGAGGCTCCGAAATCAAAATCATCAAGCACGGTCTGCCCCAGGCTAGCCAGATTCCTCTCACCTTGATCCAACCACTCACCCATCCTCCATGCATCCCTGTTAAAAAAACAATCACCATTTCTTAAAGCCACCCCTAAGCCCTATGTCATTCAAAGAAAAGAAAATTCAAAAAGAAACATAGAGGACATTTCATTTGTTTCCACAACACTTCACTATCCTACCAAGCCTCTAACTTCATCCTTCAACCACTACACTCCTCACCACTCTAAAGAAACTCGCTTGGAAAAGAAGAAAAAAAGGGGTTGTTACAGGATCTCCTGTAGCAGCATGTGCCACTATGATGATAAACCTAAAACCTAATTATTCTTCCCATTCAAATTGAAGGGATGGCGCCACCATCATGGAACACCTTGTAATTCCAAGTAGGAATCCACAGCAGTAGCAAAACCTAGGATATCAGCAAAGTAGTTGCACCTATGAACAACATCAGTAGGAAAATACACAGGAGCATAGAAAGTATACACAGGAAAAAGGGACAGCAAGATGACTTCCTGAGCAGCATCACAAGAGGTCCAACACTCCCACGTGCATCGATCGAGCACCAGGTAAGCACAGGTATGGTAACCTCTAAGCTTCTCCCGAGGTGTAAAATAATGCAAAATGTATGAATTGTTGAAGGAAAGTGTTTTTATAAGCTGGAGGTGGCCAATTAACTTGGCCACCCTCAGCTAGTGAAAAAAAAGTGATCCATTAGTCATCATGCAATGTAGGATTGTCACATCAGCAAAATCAGTTAAGAGGGAAGTCGAAATCAGTTAAGAGAGAGTGGGTGTTAATTATGAGGCTCGTGAGAATGATCACCTAAGGTGGGCCAACAATCCAAATGAAGAAAACTCGTACCACTTCTAGCCATCATGGAACTCCGAGCCCTAGCCACAAATAGCATAAAGCTCGAACTTCCTTACATTTTCACTCATTTCAAAATCCATTGAGATAGGGTCGATCTTGGGAATCCATTGATAGAATCGAACCCTACTCTATCATTCGTACAGGAAATAGCTACAAAAAGTGTAGATTCTATAGGAAATATATATAATAAGTGTAGAAGCTATAGGAAGCATGGAAATCTATACAGGAAGCCTCCAAGGGTGAAAAACACTACTTAGGGTCGATTTGGTCTTCAATTGTCATTACACTAGCCTAACAGTGAAAAGTAAGTGGCCCTCTCACTCTTCTATCCATGATTTGCATGTTAGAAAACCTTGTACTCTCTTAGTAATTATAGTCATCTTGTGGATTAAAAGAATTTTTTTTGCTATAAAATACAATGGATACATATAATTGCCATCAATTATAGGTTCCACCACTATCTTCCCTTTGAGTTCATATTGCGGCTACCATAGAAAAACCCTCCTACACCTAAATAAAAATAGAGAAGAAGATGGGAAGGGGGTTCAATAGAAGACAACCTACAAATACTAAGAGAATTCACCTTCATCTCCACATAGTAGACATTTTTAGGAGGCATCAATGGTTAGGTTTCTTTGAGTTTCTCAAAGGATATGATGATGATATCACTTATGAGTTTGCCATGGCCTTAAAGCCTCAAGGGAGAACCAGTGTAACGATTGTGGTGAGAGGATTACCCATTAACATTACTCTTGAGTTGATTAGTAGGGTTACAACACTTACCCTAGGGGCACAGTGGAGAAAAGAGGACCAATCCAATAGTGCCCTTGCTAAGAAGAATTTCTTCACTGATGATGAACAACCAATTGAAGATGAAAATGGAGTCAAAAGGGAGAACCTCCACTATCCCTGGGATGAGGTGGCCTACAACATCCTTAAGTTCATCTTTAGTGAAGGAATACTAAGTGTATTCTATGGCTACTAGTTTAGACTGCTCCATGAACTGAGATTTTTAGCAAGATTGCACATGGACCAAAGACTCGATGTGCATTATTTCCTCCTAAAATCCATCATGGACATGAGCTAGAAGGTGAAAGAAGTTAAACCACAACACTTAGGACACCATGGCCTCATCAAATTAATAGTAGAAGATGCTTGGAATAACTTAACAGTTCTTGTCCTCTGGTCCACATTTAGAGACATGGATAGAGAAGGCTTCATTGACACTCAGCTCCTTGCAATTGGATGAGAAGGGGCGGACAAAGAAGAGGAGGAAGAGGCAAAAGAAGAAGAGGAAGAAGAGACAGAGGTAGAGAAAACAGAGGAAGAAACATAGAAAAAATGAAGAGGTGGAAGAAGAAAAACAAGAAGAAGAAGAGGAGGAGTAGCAGGAAGAACCAAGTCCATAGAAAACCACTACACCTAGAGAAGAGGAGTTACCCCTAGAGCAGAGAAGTCTATCTCCTTAGCATCGTGAAAAGGAGGCGGCTATTTTCCTAGATACCTTGATCACACCAATTAAACCTAAGAAGAAAAGGCAGAGGAAAACTCCCCTCTACTTCAAAACAAGGAAAATAACTATAATTAAACAAGGGAAGCCTCAAACTCCCACAAAGACCCCCATTATAATTGAGGAATCACCAAGTAAAAGAGAGGAGCTAGAGGCCATTGAGATGAAAGTTGAGAAAGGAAATCTCCTAGAGCCATCTAAAAGACTCCCATCACCTATGTAAGAAGGCTTGTCACCAGGTCAACCTCCTATAAGCATCCCAAGGCACCTATTACACTCCAACAAAAAGGGAAAGGCTGCCTGCTACAGGAAACAGAAGAAGTGCTATAGGAAGAGTAGAAGGGGAAGAAAGAGGGTAGGAAACACAACAGTTATAGGAGGGGGAAGCTTCTCCAAGAACCTTTGAGAGAGATTTTCAAGAGCGACAAGAGCCTAATCCACAGCCAAATTTCAGCTCCTATTACAGGTTCATACCACAAAAATTTGCAATCCCTCTCTTCTCTGAATTGAGGTAGGAAGAGGAAGGACACATAGATGGATGCAAATTTCCAAGTCCAAGAAAGTGAAACATGTGGGCCTTATGTAGGAAAAGCACTTAGAAATGGGAAACTAATTGAGTGAGTTAAGGGATAGAGAGTACACAATGAGAACATAATTGCAGGAAGAAAACACATGGTTGAGGAAGAAACTACAAGAAAAGGAGACCCAATTGGCCACAACAGCAAGCCTCTCCATGGAGGCAATTCAATGTAGACTGCCACCCAAATCCTATGCACTTTTCCTCAAAGACCAATGGTTGCAGTTCTAGATTAAGACATTAGCACAACATGGGAAAATTCCATTCCAGGACTACAAGTAGTTCATTCAGTTGTGTGAAAAGAGTAACCCTGAAGACATAGCCAAATTAGTTGAATTCTACCTACACAACTTCACCTTAACTGACATGAATGTTTGGGATCCCAATGCCAACTTGGGAGACTTGCATTTGATGGCTCTTGTATCTTGGATGAGTCATGAGGAGGTGAAGAGGGTATTGATAAAAGAGGAAGGAGAACCCCTCTACATCAGGGTAGAGTAGATAAATTCCATGGTTGTGATCAGTATTCATAGCATCATTTCCAATGATGTTAAGCTGGCAACTAGATACCTTGTCACCCAAGAGCATGCCATATCCCATTTTTAGGAATCTCTAAGGTTGTTAAGGGCAGAGATCCAAAAATCATGTTAGAGAAGATGGAACACCCTACCACACAGTCCTTAGATTAGGGAGTATCACTCTCCTGAGAGTTGAGAAATGCATTGGATATAACACCCCTATAAAAGAGGGCAATACAAGGACTGAAGATCAACTGGATTGGCCTTCAACTCAATCCACCTTTGTTTTTGGGTTTACAAGAGGGAAGGAAGGAAGAAGACGAAAAAGAAGAGGAAAAGAAGAAATGGAAGATTAATAGAGAAGAATGCAGGCTTCTATCCTCAAGAAGAGACAACATATACAGAAGCTTCATATGTGAGACAGGCCACCAAGGCCATGAAGGACATGGACATAGATGACTAGGTTGCTCAGAGGATGAGAAACAATTTTAGTAGCGGGTGATGATGAGGCTCATCAATAGGTATATTATATGGATCACAATTCCATCCTCCAATGTATTAAATTATCTTTTCCTCACATTTATCTACAAATTTTGTTATATTATGATTAGTGTGAGGAATAAATATGTGTTACAATGTCATGTGGCTTAATGTGTGTTAAATGCAAAAATTGCAGCACTTTTGAGATGATTTCAGTTAATGAACTCAGAGTAGACAAGAAAGATAGATTCCAGGTCATCGTCCACGTCTTCAATTCCTCAAATCAGTCAAAGATCCTATTGTAACTCATTTCAACATTGGTTTATGTTGTATCTTACTTTATTTAAAAACAAAAAAAAAAAAAAAAAAAATAAGAAGAAGAAATATAGTTTAGTTTTGATCATATTATAATGATTTAGTCCTTATTAAGATATTTTATTAAGGACTAACCATTTTTACCAAGCGCTTGATATAAATTTCATTAATAGAAGGTGGGACCATGTGTCGAGAGCTACAAAACTTAAAAAGCAAACAAGTTGGATGTCGGGGATGAATCAAAGTGATGGGGCTCGCATGATGGTGCAAACCGAACACCACAAACCGCTCGATGGTTATCACAAGGGGTTCCTTCACAAAGACTTGGATTCGGGTGTGTTGACCTCAGATCAATGGCCCAAATAAACTACACGAGAACTACTCTTAAAATGGTCCCATACAAATAAGTCCCTCAGAAATTGCATCATCAAGCAAGCCAGACTCCACCCATTCCTCTGCCATGTCATTCCCCTTTTTTCCAATTTTCATCCTAATTTGTCCAATCGTTCATTAAATTCATTCTTCTAAGAAATTAAATTTCCCATGACAACAATAAAGATTGTTTTCCCTCTCCCATTATTCCATTTTACCTATAAAACCTCATTCCCGAGTCATTATTTTTCATTTGTCCTCATACTCTAGCTATCAAAGACTCCAAAAACTCCAACTAGCATCCTAATCATCATAACCCATCAACACCATGTATTTATATGACAATGTGTCATCATATAACTATTAAAATGGCCAAGAAAGTTGCTTTAATTGATTCATCCTGTCATATTCCCCTCATGGACACAGAGAGGGACATATTTGATACTGGATGCCCTGTAAACCACCTTGAATTTTATCATCATGTTCATCTAAACGAGTCTAGTTCTCCCATTTACGATGCAGTAATAAGGTCAAGTGTTTTGTCAGCACTTGTCCCTTAGACCTGTCCTTTTCCAGAGTTTATCAATTGGCTAGTCTTAACAATGTATCCTCAAAAATGCTTTGTTATGAATAGATTAGGAGAAAATATTTTTCAGGTATCCTCACTTCTAATCCAACAAGATTTGTGTTATCCTTCTGTGGATTCATATTTCTCCTTCTTTGAAGAATCCTTATCTTCCTATTTCTAATATTTATCTAGGCCAGAGTATGCCCTAATCATCCTTTAGCTTATGTCTGATGGAAAACGATTTTCTTTTGATTCGGCTCAATTTCCTTTAGATTATTTTGCTAAAAATGTTAAACCTATTCTTCAAACTTTAGCCAATATTTTGGGAAAAGAGGACACTACAACGATTGATAAAGTTGTTTTGGGGATTTTTAGTGTAATGATGAAACCTGATGTTGTTTTAGATATACTTTCTTTTTTGGAAGGAATGATTAATTCTCAGTTCATGAATCTTTCACTCATTGGATGCTTAAGATTCCCCTCACTAATAACTTATGTTCTTGTATATTCATGTTGAAAGTTTTATGCATTTGGGATTGAACATTATGCATGCTCACAAAAATAAGCAATCAATAGTCTTCTCGACTGATACAATAAGGAGTGATCCTAAAAATGGAAATTTGTCTGGTCTTGCCTCCTCTTTCCTCTTAATAGTATATTCAATTATAAATGGTTCACTTGCACCATGCATGCTACCAAAAGCTCAAGCTCTTCCTCAATTGAGAAAAGATGCAAATGTTGGAGATTAGATTTCTTTTGAAGATCATGTAGAAATAAGATTGTATGGAGCTAAAGTTGCACCCTACAAGCTGCCAAATTTTGTTCCCATGAGATTGTTTTCTTTGGAGTTCATAAGGTAGAGTCTAAATGTAGATCAAATGCATTTTGTGCCTGCAAGGAAAGGACATATTTTCAAGTTACCTAGATGATCCGGATTTAAACAGGAACGAAACAAATTATAGAGATAACCATAAGCACAAAGATGCAGCGGAAATAATATTTCATTTCATTAATGTAAAATAGTGAAATATGCTTACAAACAGGAAAGGAAATAAACCAGCTAGGGCGATGGTAGCTTGTCTCTGACAAGAGATGTGGTGGCTACATGCCTTTGAATTGCCTTACAATGAGGCTCAAGGGACTTTTTATTATTGAACAATAAAAGCAAAACCTAAACAACCAAAACCCTAACCTGAGCAGATGTAATACCAAGAGTTTATGGGCCCCATTGGGGTGAGTTGGACAGCCAACTTCCTGGGGTCGCGACTTAGTCATATTATCTCCATTTGACATGCATGATAGCCCGTTGGAAAGATCTCTCCAAGGACTATGACGGAAAAGACAATTTTTGACAAATGTTTTTTGGCAGTAGATTTCCAAAAAAACGTTTTTTAGGGCCTCAAAATGGCTCTGGAAGTTTAGGACCCGAAAAACTGCTAAAAATAGTAAATTGTGCTACAATTAAGGAAACTGAGAAATTGAAAGAAGCAATGGTGGGGGTCCAAGTGGAATTGGCGGGTGGCCACTAATATCCACCTGGATCACTAGAACTGTTGGATATTTCATTTTTAATACCAGATAGGCAGCAGAAGTTTAGAAGATGTTGGAGGAAATGAACCTATTACTGGGAGAAAAATGGGCCTATGACCCATGCCATATAATTTCAAATAGAAGAGTGGAGAATGGTTATGCTCCTTTTATACATGAGTCTAAACTAGAATTTGAAAGTTGGGATAATGAGGGACATTATGCTTCATCAAGGTGCATTGATATTGAAACCCCTCTCCCTACTGAAAATAATTTGAAGAGAGGTAGAGCAGAGGTGATTGATTTAGATGAAGTGGATAGAGCAGAAAAGAGAAAAAGGAAAAAAATATCTGATGAATTCAGTTCACCATCAGTTCTTGGTTTTCAATTGTAGCTAGGGGAGACACTATGTACACCTTATTCTCCTATTCTAGAAGAAGCTTCTCAAAGTTTTGTGTCTATAATTAAACAAATGTTTTTGCAGGTTGAAGAAAGAAACAAGAAGATTAGAGATAATATGGAGTCTCATTCAGAGGCCCAAATTTCTTCTAAATATCAAACAAGGTTGTTATCAGCCATGGATTTAGAAAGAAGTCAGTTGAAAATTGTTTTTTCCCATCCTTCAGCAATGTTTGTATCATCATTAGCAGGTTTCAAAACTATCAATCTAATAGTAGATGCAAAGAAAATTCCTTTGCCTAATAAGATCAATCTCAATATGCAAACTGGTCAATTGATTTTCAATGATTTGAAAAAATATTTCTTAGTTGCTACTAAGGCTAAATGTATGCTAGAAAAAGTGGTAAATCAATTAAAGCTGGAGAAAGCTAATTATAGAGCTCTTAATACCCAAAATTAAGAATTGAGAAAGTTAATTGTTAAGATTGGAGTGAACCCAGGAGACAAGACTTCAATCCAAAAATTATTACAAGGTGATGAAAGAGAGATTCAAGTGTTGAGGAAGAAACTAAAGCTTCCTTCTATAGAACATTCAATGGCTACATAGGTGGTAGAAGTTGAAAGAGAAAAAGAAATGTTGCTTCAATAGATTTTGTAGAGAAATGAAGAGGTAACAAAATTGAAATAAATGAATCTTGTTCTACAATAGAATATTGATTCTCGCTTTTGTATAGTTTTCATAGAAGAAAACTTAGAGGATCCTAATACTAAGTTAACTCGGGTTATGACTGAGATACAAATTGTTGAAGGTGAACTGAGGAAAAGGAAAATAGGTTTAGAAAATTCTCTGAAAATTATCAAGGCCACTGAACAAGAGTTATTGATGTCCAAGGAAACTGCAAAGAAGTACATGAAAGATTATCAAATTTATCACCAGGAAATCAATGAGTTAAAATAAAAGGTGAAAGGAAACATGTCCCTTATACAGGAAAGGGAAATATTGTGGAATGATATAATCAATACAGTGAAAAACATGTGGGAATTTTTTGTCAACATGGAAGAAGAAAAAATAATTGTTAGAGACTTAGAAGGAACATTCATGGCTAACAAGCAAAAGCTATAGAAAAGAGCCCAATTTTCTAAGAAGATGATTGCCTTTCTGAATTCCAGGTATGCACGGAAGCTAAAATAATTTTGGGTAGAGGACAGAACTACACATATAACAGAGATAAATAAGATTATAGTGAAGAATTCATATAGGAAAGAAGTAGAGATAAAGCTAAATGAAGTCAAGGAAGCAGTGATGAAATTCAATATCATCTTTGACAAAAGAACCATAGCTAGTTTACCATCCTATTTGGACCAACAAGGAAATTTGTTGCCTTGAGAAATATATGAAACATTATTGGTGGAGGCTAAAATTAAAATTAGTTCCACACATGAGAAGGCTAGAGTACTAAAAGGAATTACCGTTGTTAATTATTTACATAAATTTCAACTCCTCTGGATGATGAAGACTCTTTTCATTGAGAAGCCAACATACAGCACAATTACCAATTTCAGGATGGCACATTTGAAGTTTATCAAATGTCCCAACACAAGTACAGAAACTTGGAGACAATGCAGAGAATGGATGTTTCCACAGGAAAACACTACAGAAGGAGAGCCTTCTACTATCTCGTAGTCACAAACTATTGAATGAAAAAGTTCTTTATTTCATAATACTTTTTATGAATTCATGTAATTTTTATGTTTTAATGTAATCATCGAATGTAAGGTACTTTAGGAAGTTGACAATTTCCATAACTGTCCTTTGAAAATTTTGTATAAAATAACTCGAAGAAGATGAATGAGGGTTCCAGAATTTTGGACCTCAGAAGCAAATATAGTTTTGTACTTTCACTTTTCATGTGTTGATGAATAAATTTTTCACAGTGATTCCAGAATTTGTTGGGCATGACAAGTTTTTCCTGTTTCATCTTGTGTTTATTCTTCTTATTAGAAAAGAGTAAATGAATATGTTGGGATTTCATTTTAAAGTTCTTTGAGTTTGAGTTTCTGTGAATTAAAGTTAAAAACCCTTAATGACGCGCTCCGTTTTTCTAAATTTCATTACATGCTAATTCTAAAGTTGAAGATAAAAGATATTATGTAAAACTTACTGTTATCTAAAACTTTCAACCATCACTTCTTTCTATTGTAGGCTTCATTTTTATTCAACATCAGAAATTCATTTTGGAAACATTAATTCACATATGGAGATTTAAATGGTTTTAATCAAATTCTGGGGTTTTATGAAATGATGGGACAGTCAATTAATCCTTTTACAATTTAGAATAAATGTCTTGGTTATTGATCTCCTTTTAGCCAAAGATTATCTCCCAAGGTACAACATTTTTTTGTGTTGTTTCCAGGAACGGAGACTCGAAGTTATTTTTCCATGTGTTTTATGTAAGATTATTTCTTTGATTGGTGATCAAAGTAAGTGATTAGGTTGCGTTTCTCATCAAAAAGTAGACATGGCTTCAAAAAGACCACACAAGACGTCAAATACCTCGCACCAAAAAGCCCTTTTTCTTTCTAACCCAGAAAAAAATAATTTCTAGGAGAGTTTGGAAGCATAAAACACTAGTCACTCCAAACCCTACTTTGTCTACTCCCGGTACAAGTTTTGTTAATCAATTTTTTGTCTTTCATTCAGAAGAAGTGAAAAGAAATATTGACTTTTTCAAAGGGGATTCTACATCTCCACAAATAGTTTTTCCTGAACCAACTTTGGAAGAAAAGTATTTTGAGTTATTTTACTTTACTTTTCCAAAATTTCAAAAAGTTACAACGGTTGATTTTTCATCTTCAAGTCAATCTGTTTCCATTGTAAATCAACTAGTTCCTATATTTGTATTACCTCCTCAGTCTTTTGTTTATCAAGTAGGTCATTCTTCTGCAACTAACTTGAATTGAAATATGGTTATCCTTGATTTTCTCCTAAATAGATATGCTCCCCTAAATATTCCCCAACTGATGAATGTAATGCCCCTGGATTATCTTAAGTTGCTACCCCGTTTCACAGGAGAAGATGAAATCACAATACAAAAACATATTGCTATATTCTATGCATATGCTAAAAACTTGAATTTGAATTTTTAGATGTGGTGATGAGATTATTTGTTCAATTATTGGATGGGGAGACAATAAATTTGTTAGGGGAGTATTGAATAAATATTCTCAGCATTCTATAGATAATTCTCATGAATTTACGTAAGAGAAGATGTATGATGAAGAACAAGAAAATCTATTGAAATAGGGTCACTCTTTTAGCTTGGCAAAGGAGTTAGAAAAAAATCAAAATTCAAATTCCTTTGATTGAACTGGCTAAAACCCCATCATATAAAAAAAAAAGATTTCTGAATTCATCAATCTCTCTCAAGATGATCAGGTGGCAGACACAGTAAATTTGCAGGAAGAAATACCAATTGTAATGTTTGGCCCTCATGTAGAAGAGGTGGATTCTTCTACTCCTCCTTTCTATATTTATTTACTGGTACATTATTTTATTCTTCATAACCATATGTTAGATTATGGAGCTTCTCATAATTTGATGTCATTATCAATTATGAAACAATTAAATTTGCAGATCACTAAACCTTACAAGGATATTTATTCATTTGATTCTAAGAAGGTTAAATGTGTGGGAGTGATTAAAGGTTTGGTTGTTTCCTTGGATCAAATTCTAGCCAAAAGCCTTGTGATGGATATGGTTGTGGCAAATATTCCATAATGTTTTCAAATGCTTCTTTCTAGGTCTTGGGGAGCTAAGTTGGGATGAGTAATTAATTTGGACTTTACATATGCAATAATCCCTGTCTTTAGAGGTGAATAAAGGAGATTATATAGAGAAACCAAGTTTATTAAAACCATTACAAAGGAGGGCTCTAGTAATTCTCATGTGTACAGTTAGGAAAAAGGATGATTTTTCCTGTTTCATGTTGCAAGAAACAGAAGAAATTGCTGAAGATAGTAAAGTGAAGCTCCCTTCAGCCATTGAAAGCAGAGAGCTGACAATTAGTGGAATCTGGAAACTTTATTTTGATGGTGCTTATTCAAGAGACAACAGTGGAGTAGGTATACTATCAATTTCCCCAAAAGGTCATTTCATTCCTTTTTCTTATAAATTGGAATTTGACTCCACAACTAATATCACTAACTATGAAGCCTTGATTCTTGGACTACAAGCTGCTAAATATATAGGAATATAGTGTATTTCTATTCTAGGGGATTTTGAATTAGTAGTTAAACATATCATAAATCAATGCGAAACAAATCATCCAAGACTGAAAACTTATAGAAATGAGGTATGGGATTTGATAACAATTTCTTTGTTGATTTCAATATATAGTTCATATCTAGGGAAAGTAATAGAATTGTTGATTCTTTAGCAGTAGCAACGAGTACTTTTAGACCTCCTCTCAATCCCACATTAAGTTATGAAGTTGAAATCATACACGTGATAATATAAAGCATTGGTAGGTGCTTGAAGATGGAGAATAGATCAAAGATTTTCTTGGAGTGATTGGAGAATTTGCAAAATTGGAAATTGATCGGGATGAAGAAATTGAAGAAGAATATAAGGATGGATTATCTTTTAACGATTCACTAGGAAACTAGAAAATTATGCAACTTAAGGACAATGAGATACCAAAGGGTTTGGTACCCTTGGAAAGGTTGTTTAATGCAAATGATGTTGTTATCAATCCAAAGAAGACAAACTTGGAAGAAGATCTTGAGGAGTGAAATTTGGGAACAAATCAGCAACCAAAAATGGTAAGGTTGGCTAAAGATGTTCCAAAATATTTAAAACAAATATATATAAGTCTTTTTAGGAAGTTTGTTGATGTATTTTTATGGTCATATGAAGATTTAAAAACTTATGATATTAATATCATTCAACATAAGATTCCTTTAAAGCAAGGGGTTAAAGCGTTTAGGAAAAAATTAAGACATATCAATCCTTTATTGCTTCCATAAATAGAAAAGGAAGTCAAGAAATTGTTACAAGAAAAAATAATTGTTCCCTTAAGGTATTTTGATTGGGTAGAAAATTTAGTTCCTGTAAGGAAGAAAATGGAGAAATTAGATTATGTGTTGATTTCTGAAATTTGAATAGAGAATCCTTCAAAGATAACTATCCTCTTCCAAAAATGGACCACATCTTAAAGAAGGTAACAGGGTCTTATAGGTTACCAATGATTAATGGTTTCTCTGGTTATAACCAAATTTCAATAGACAAAGAAGACCTTAAGAAAACAACATTTACAACTTCTTGGGGTACTTTTATGTATTCTAAAATGCCTTTTGGACTAATGAATGCAAGTCGCACATTTTAGAGGGCTATGGATATAGCTTTTGTAGGAGAAAAACACAAGTTTTTGGTTATTTACTTGGATGATATTAATGTTTTCTCTAAGTCAAATGAGGAACATTTGGAACATCTACAACAAGTATTTGAAAAATTCAGAAAGTATGGTATATCATTAAATTCTAGAAAGACTAATTTTGCTTTGAAGGAAGGAAAATTGTTAGGCCATATTGTGACAAAGGAAGGAGTTAAAATAGATCCAGGAAGAGTAGAGGCAATTAAAAAAATTCCATTGCCAAGAAGTAAGAAGGAAATTCAAAGATTTCTAGGGAGAATAAATTTCCTTAGGAGGTTTGTTCCTAACTATGCAGAGATTGTTAAAGGAATTACTAACATGTTGAAAGACGTTGTTGAGGTTAAGTGGAATGTAGCTGCCAGGGAACCTTTTTCAAGAATCAAAGAGGCCCTTCAAGAAACCCATGTATTGGTAAGCTCTGATTATAAAAGGCCTTTTCATCTTTTTCATTTGCTTCTACTTCTACTATTGCAATTATACTTTTACAGAGAAATGAAGAGAAAATGGAACAACCTGTGGCATTCTTTAGTAGAGTATTAAGGGATGCAGAGTTGTAATACAATATTCTAGAAAAGAAACATTATGCCTTGGTTAAGGCACTAAAATATTTTAGGGTCTATATTCTCCAATCTCATATCACTTCTTATGTTCCAAACATTGTTGTGAAGGATGTTTTAATTAAGAGTGATGTTGAAGGAAGAAGAGGAAAATGGATAATGAAGATTCGGGAATATGATTTGGATATAAAGCCAACTAAGTTGGTGAAAGGACAGGACTTAGCAAAGATTTTAACAAAAAAAAAATTCAGGCTTTGGGAGTAAATTTGTTGGCTAAAGTTGAGGGAAACAAAACCACAAGAGAACAAGAAAAGGAGCTTGAATATGATAACAAAATTAAATATAAGTATCTTTTCTCGGAATGGTATAAAGATATTGTACATTAATTGTGTTTCCTTTGTTGTCCTCCCTCTTTAAATAGATCAAAGTACAAAGTTTTGAGATTAAAGGCACAGAACATGTAATAACAAATGGGAAAATATATTGGAAGGATCTAGTTGGTGTCATGTTATTGTGCTTGACAGAAGGAGAAACCATTGAAATTGTAAATGAATACCATGCTTGTCTTTGTGGTGGTCACTATGGATGGAAGATGACAACTCATAAAATTTTAAAAGTTGGTTTTCTCTAGCCTTGTTTGTTTTCATATGTTTATAGATTGCTGAGGGGTTGCCAAAAATGTCAAGTCTTTTTTGAGAAGAAAAAATTGGCACCATTACCTTTAATTCTTATGTTTATAGAGGAACCTTTCAGGAAATGGGGATTGGATTTCATAAGGGAAATCAATCCAGCATCTAGTGGGTAGTATAAATGGATTTTGACTAGTACATACTATTTTACTAAATGGGTGGAAGTAGTCTTGATAAGAAAAGAAAATGATCTAGTGGTGATTAAATTCTTGGAGAACATATTTAGTAGGTTTGGCTATCCCAAAAGTTTAGTAGCAGATAATGCACAAGCTTTTAAATCTGCTAGATTACTAGATTTCTGTCAAAAGTATAATGTAATTTTGTCTCTCTACTACCTATCACCCTTAGGGGAATGGGTTAATAGAATAATCTAATAAAACTCTAGTGAAGATACTTAAAAATAATATTGCAGAAAATCAAAAGGATTGGGATACTAAACTGAAGTTTTCTTTATGGGAAAGTAGAGTAACTCCAAGAAGATCCACTGGGAAATCACCATTTAAACTTGTTTATGGAATAGTTGCTTTATTTCCAAGTCAATTAATAAAGCTCGTTGTAGGATTGGTTCAAGCGGTTCAGGAAGAGTCAAGTCCCATGGTTATGAGAATGAACAAATTAATAGAACTCAATGAAAACAGGGAAAAATTCATGGAGGATTCGATAAATTATCAAGGGAAAATGAAAATATTTCTGACAGAAAAGATAAAAAAATTATTTTTCAGCCAGGTGATCTAGTTCTTAGATGGGATACAAGGAGAGAAGATAGAGGAAAACATGGAAAGTTTGATCCTTTGTGGTTTGGTCCTTTCAAAATTGCAGAGTCTAGAGCAAACAATACTTTTGTTTTGTAGAATCTGGATGGTGAACTTGAGTAGCTACCAATGAATGGGCAGGATCTCAAACATTATTTCCAACATTAATCTAAATTTTCTTTCATCATTTTATATTTTGGTAAGATCATTGTAAATATATCAGTGAATTATCCATTGTAATGTGTTAAGTTACAGTTTGACTCCATGAGAGAGGTACTGATCTGCAGTTCTTAGTGATTTTTTCCTCAAAATACTATTCTCGAGTGGAGCCAGATAATGTAACTCGTTTTAAAATTGGTCTATGTTGCATATATCTTACCTTATTTAAAAAATAAAAAAATAAAAATAATAAAAAAAATACTCAAGTAAAAAGAAATCGAAGAAGAAAGATAGTTCAGTTAGATCATAATGTAATGATTTAGTTCTTATTAAGATATTTTATTAAGGAATAATCATTTTTACCAAGCACTTGACATAAGTTTCATTAAGAGAAGGTGGGACCATGTGTCGAGAGCTGCAAAAGTTAAAAAGCAATCAAGTTGGATGACAAGGATGAATCGAAGTGATGGGGCTTGCATGATGGTACAAACCCAACACCACAAACCGCTCGATGGTTATCACAAGGGGTTCCTTCACAAAGACTTGGAGTCGGGTGCATTGACCTCAAATCAATGGCCCAATTCAACTATGCGGGCACTACTCTGAAAACAGTCCCGTACAGAGAAGTCCCTTGGAAATTTCATGATCAAGCGAGCCAGATGCACCATCAAGCAAGCCAGACCCCACCCATTTCTCTGCCATGTCATTCCAATTTTGCCAACTATCATCCTCATTTGTCTAGTTGTTCATTAAATTCATTTTTCCAAGAAATTAAATTTCACATGAAAACAATAAATATTGTTTTCCCTCTGTCGTTATTCCATTTTACCTATAAAACCTCATTCCCAAGTCATTCCTTTTTCACTTGTCCTCACACTCTGGTTGTCAAATACTCTGAAAACTCTAGCTAGTGTCCCAGTCATCATAACCCATCAGTACCAGGTATTTATATCACAATTAGTCATCATATAACTATTAAAATGGCCAATAAAGTTGCTTTAACTAGATCATCCTCTCATATTTGCCTCATGGACATAGAGAGGTACATATTTGATATTGTCTGCCTTGTAAACCAATTTGAATTTTATCATCATGTTCATCTAAACCAGTCCAGTCCTCCCATTTATGTTGCAATAATAAGGTTAGGTTTTTTGTTAGCATTTTCCCCTCAAACCTGTCTTTTTCCATAGTTTATCAATTGGCTAGTCTCAACAATGTATCCTCAGAAATATTTTGTTATGATAGATTAGGAGAAAATACTTTTCAGGTATCCTCACTTCTAATCCAACAAGCTTTGTGTTATCCTTCTGCGAATTCATATTTCTCCTTCTCTAAAGAATCTTTATCTTCCTATTTATAATATTTATCCAAGCTAGAGTATGCCCTAATCATCCTTTACCTTATGTCTGATGGAAAACAGTTTTCTTTGGATTCAACTCAATTTCCTTTAGATGATTTTGTTGAAGATGTTAAACCTATTCTTCAAACCTCAGCCAAGATTTTGGGAAAAGAGGACAATATAGTGATTGATAAAGTTGTTTTGGAGATGTTTAGTATAATGATGAAACCTAATGTTGTTTTAGATATATCTTCTTTTTGGGAATGAGTGATTAATGCTCAGTTCATGAATATTTCACTCACTGGTTGCTTCATATTTCCCTCCCTAATAACTTATTTGTTCCTGTATACTCATGTTGAAATTTTTATGCATTTGGGATTGAACATTATAGATCCTCACAAAAATAAGCAATCAGTAGTCTTTTGGACTGATACAATAAGGAGTGATCCTAAAAATGAAAATTTGTTTGGTTCTGCATCCTCTTTCCTCTCCATAGTATATTCAATTATAAATGGTTCACCAACACCATGCTTGTTACCAAAACATCAGGCTCTTCTCTAATTGAGAAAAGAAGAAAAGGTTGGAGATTGGTTTTCTTTTGAAGATCGTGTAGAAATAAGATTGTATGGAGCTGAAGTTTCACCCTACAGGCTACCAACTTTTGTTCCCATGAGATTGTTTGCTTTGGAGTTCATAAGGCATGTCTAAATGTAGATCAAATACATTTTGTGCCTAAAAGGAAAGGACATATTTGTAGGTTACCTATAACTGTTGGATCTTTCATTGTGAATACCAGACAGGTAGCAGAAGAAGTTCAGAAGATGTTGGAGGAAATGAACTTATTATAGGGAGAAAAATGGGCTTGTGACCCATGTCATATAATTTCAAATAGAAGAGTGGAGAATGGTTATGATACTTTTATACATGAGTCTAAACTAGAACTTGAAAATTTGGCTAATGAGGGACAGTCTACATCATCAAGGTGCATAGAGATTGAAACCCCTCTCCCTACTGAAAATAATTTGAAGAGAGGTAGAGCAGAGGTGATTGATTTAGATGAAGAAGTGGATAGAGAAACAAAAAGAGAAAAAAAAAAATTTATGAAGCTAGTTCACCATTAGTTCTTGGTTTTCAATTATAGCTAGGGGAGAAACTATGTACACCTTCTTCTCCTATTCCAAAAGAAGCTTCTCAAAATTATGTGTCTGTAATTAAACAAATGTTTTTATAAGTTGAAGAAAGAAACAAGAAGATTATAGAGAATATGGAGTCTCATTCAGAGGCCCAAATTTCTTTTGAATATCAAACAAGGTTACTATCAGCCATGGATTTAGAAATAAGTTAGTTGAAAATTGCTTTTTCCCATACTTCAACAATGTCTATATCATCATTAGTAGGTTTCAAAACTATTAATATAACAATAGATGCAAATAAAATTCCTCTGCCTAATAAATCTGTCTCAATATCCGGACTGGTCAATTGATTTTTATGATTTGAAGAAATCTTTCTTAGTTTCTACTAAGGCTAAAGGTATGCTATAAAAAGTAGTAAATTAGTTGAGGTTGGAGAAATTTAATTCTAGAGCTCTTAATACCAAAAATGAAGAATTAAAAAATTTAATTGTTATGATTGGAGTGAACCCAGAAAAAAAGACTGCAATCCAAAAATTATTACAGGGTGTTGAAACAAAGATTCAGGTGGTGAGGAATAAACTGAAGCTTCCTTCTATAGAAAATATAATGGCTACAAAGGTGGCAGAAGTTGAAAAAGAAAAATAAATGTTGGTTCAAGAGATTTTGCAGAGAAATGAAGAGGTGTTGACTTAAGGGGGGCTGACCCACGTTCATAGTTATTTGCGCAAACCAACAAAACCCTAACTACTAGCTCTTTCAGCAATAACCTGCATAGCACAGGTTGTAGTCTCACCTGAAGTAGTGTTAGGGGATGCTAGAATCAGGTTTCTACATCAAGAGACCATGTGATATGTAATCTGAAGCCCTTGTAGCTCAGATCTACCTTCACGCAAATCTGTTTCTTTCTATGGTTCACTACTACAACTCTATCCAAATGGATTCCATACTTTCATGAAGCTCTATAATCAGGATTTTCAGACCTAAAAGAAGCATACTTACAACTTTCTCTTAGTAAATAATAACCCTAGATCTACCTTCGTGCAGATCTACCTGCTTCATATAGTTATCATAACAGATTGAGCTACTATCTTCACAAAAACAAATCATTACTTATTTCATTCATAGATATTAAAGATTTAACAAATTCGCGCAGAAGTTATACTTTATTTCATAGAAAATAGATCATTAAGGAACAATGCATAAACTTAACAGAATTAAGAACAAGACACAGATTCATGAGATTCGGTCCAAAATCAGTCTTTATTAGATTCAACGTTCAAATTACAGACTCCTCCACCCTGCACACCCAACTACAGGGGCCCGCACACTCAGTTATGGACTTGTCAAGGTCTCCACGCACTTAGTCACAGGAGCCTTCCCCTTTCTCTTAAGTACATGAAACAGAGCTTTCATGCCTTAGCACTTTCCCTTACACTTGTTATTTTTCCCTCAAAGTTCTATATCTAGACTCGCTATGACTCAAATATTTATAGCATTTCTAATACAACACCACGGTTTGCAGCCTATGGGTGAGTCTTAAAACCATCCTATCACTCACCCATACAAGGGGATAAATCCCCATTGACTCCTACTTAACTGTGCAGTCCGCTTCCACATTTCGCAAAGACTTTACATTCTTTACAAAATTATATTAAAAATTTGATTAAACTAACCCAAAATTGAACCTAGGGACCCTATCTGAATAGGCCCCCAACACAAATTGGGTGACTCACCCTCGATTCACTCTGTTGGTGCCTTGATCTTTTTGCGAAGGTCATTGAACTCAACCTGCAATGTTGCTATGTCAGTAGAACCCTATACCATGGCTTGTTGCACTTCCTCTACCATCTTTTCTGTAGTCGTGCATTCTACTACCAGGCGCATCATTCTTTGTCTGTTGAAGTGTCTTTAACTTTTCATGGACTGATAGAGTACGCTAACTTGCTTCCTTTTTCCATGGTTGTACTCTAGCCTTTAGAACGGCTTCTTTCCTTTGTAGCTCTTCAATTTTTTATTGCAGTTGTTTTCCTTCCTGCAATCGAGCGAGGGGTTGGACTGGCACCAAAGGGCACACAGTTGCCCTGATTTCATCATACCTTCGCTATGTCTCCCGGATATATGTGCCAAGTTTCTGCAATTTTGTGTCCTCCTGTAGATTCATCCATATCTCCATGGCTTGTTCGAATATCAAAGTGCATCATGTGATTGTTGCATCCCATGTTGTCCCTAATGGGTGCTCTACACTACTTTCAAACCTCTGGTGGAGTGGTTGGCTGCAATTTCAACTGCAGCTCTAAGATATTCATTTGGAAGTAAAAGGTTACTCGACTTATCTCATCCTTTGATTCATAGACTGCAGAAGCCAACTTCCTAATCTTTGTTGTAGTTGCGGCATCTTTCAGGATATTTAACTCTCAGACTGAATTGCAAGCCTATGTTATTGTTGTTTCAAGGCTCTGAATTAATGTTTTTGTCTCTTCCTTTTCTTTCAAATTATGAGCCTTCTTAGCGAACATATGTTCGTTTTTTGCCTCAAATTCACTAATGACTACAAGTGTGCACTTCTCTCTAATTCTAAGATCGTCTGAGACCCCCTGATGTAGTGCATGGAGAGTTTGAAGTGGCAGCGTGGCTAAGTTCACCCCGATGTCTTTGATCGTGCTCAGCAGAGCGCGGTCTTCCTCTGTTTTTGTGCAAATTTTTCCTTCTAACAAGGAGACGACTCTAAGGTTCAAAGTCCTTTCCATCACCAATACTTTCTCACTCCCTTGTGCCAAGCTTACTTACACCCCTCGCTTGAAGCCTGCCTGTTTAGATCTACAACTCGCGCAGATCCCTTTGGACACTCCCTAGCGTCTGCATGATCCAGGTGGATGTTGTTGGCCACCCACCTATCCCATTTGGAACCCCACAACTGTCTCTTTCAGTCTTTTCAGTTTCCTAAATTGTAGCACAGTTTACTATTTTTAGTAGTTTTTCGGGTCCTGAACTTCCGGAGCCGTTTTGAGGCCCTA
>APFE031539314.1:406677-431468 GCA_000404065.3 Pinus taeda
TATGCAAAGTGGTTTATCTTAATTGATTTCTATTCTTATGATAGCTGAATGATATTTATTACCAGTTATTGTTTGAAATCTCTTTAGATCGCATAATAGAAGATATACACCCCGGGTTAGAGTAGATTAGATGTGTTGTTTCTCATTACATTACAATAGCATAGAGTTAGTTTAAGAATCTGAATTAAATTAGCTTTAAGTACTCTTAGATCAGCTTCATTCAACTCTACACACACACACACCCTTAGATTGGGAAACTGGTCCCATTATCCCCAGTCAGACCCACTATACCAAACGGATAAGGAGCTTCCAACCAAGGTCTTGGAACGGGTGGGTATCCCCCTTGTTGTCGACCCGATTTTTGGGGCTTCAACACCTTCTTATACAAGTGACCTGAAATCACTGAAAATTTGACAAAGCGGACTACTAATTCCTTCTTATGCTGAGTGGATTACCCTTCTGGAGTTGTACCCATGGTTAGAAACTGAATGATATCAACAAAATGGTCATCCATGACACACACCGCAAAGAGTTGTGCATTTGGTAGTCCTTCCTCCAAACTATTTGGTTCTTCGCCCATTTCAATCCTCGATAGGTGGTCGGGTCCTGCATTCAGCCTTCTAGGCTTCACAATCACTTCAAAATCATATTCTTGAAACAACAGTAACCATCAGCAGATTTTCCCCCCAACACAGGCTTATTGACTAGGTACTTCAGTGCAGAGTGATTTGTATACATTTTAAAATGTCCGCCCAACAAATAATGCTAAAACTTTTGCAACACATAAACCATTGCCAACCCTTCACACTCTATAGTGGAATAATTCTTCTCAACCTTTGATAACTTTCTACTCATGAAGGCTATTGAATGATCAATTTCTCCTTCTCCTACCTATGTTAATACCGCATTGAGCGCAATGCAAGAGGCATCTACACGCACATGGAATTCTTTCTTCTAGTCTCGAAACACCAAAATAGGTGTGGTCACCATATTTTCCTTCAAGAAATCTAGACTGCGCTAACATTCTTCATCCCAAAAAAACCTCTCATCTTTCTTCAATAATTTTTCCATCAGCACAGTAATCTAAGGATACGCCTTGATAAACTTTCTATAATACCCAGTGTGTCCCAAGGTCATGCACAAATGTTTTACATTCCGAGGAACTTCCAAATTCACAATCACAGTGATCTTCGCAGGGTCCACCATCAATACTTGCTGACATACTACATGGCCGAGAAAAATTCCAAAGGGCACACAAAATATGCACTTTTTAAATTCAGTGTGATCTAATACCTTCAACATGTATCCAACATAAGGTTCAGATTTGCAACATGGCATTTTACCAACCCAAACACATTCCAATTGTTGAAATAAACCTTCAAAAATTCATGGATAAACTCTTTGAACATCGTGATAACAACCTGGTAGAAGATTACAGGCACGTTCTTTAATTCAAATGGCATTACTGTATACTAAAAGCAACCCCACTCCATCGCGAAGGTTGTCTTGCTTCAATATTTTGGCACGATATTTATTTGATGGTATCCTGAAAATCCATTAGTAAATGAATAAGCCTCTTTTCCTCCAACATTATCTAATGCTTCATTTGTAAATGGTTTTGGAAATGGATCGTGGATGCATGCATCATTCAACTTTCTTAGATCTACGCATATCCTGATTTCACCTTTCTGTTTATTCTCCTAGACAGCCATTGTGATCACCTAATTGAATTCTTCTACTGGTTCATTAATACTAGAATCCAACATCTTATCAAGCTCTTGGTGCACCTTTTCGTTATACTTTGGATTTAGCCGATAAGGTCTCTGCTTAACAGGCTTCGCATATGGTTTCAACGTAAACTTCATAACACCTAAATCTTCGACGATCCCCTTTAGATCTGCAAACTTTGTGGGAAATAGGTCCTAGTTTTCATGTAGCAGTTCAACCACCTTATCAATTATATCTTCATCCCAATAGTTTCATATCTTCATGAACCTAGGCTCTGCTTCACATCCAACCTTTACTTGTCTAGTTTTAAAAGGTTCTGATATATCCAAGTTTTCTACTTTTGGTCCTTCAATTTCACGTTGTCCTTCTGTTGCTGGAATGTTAATATTTTGTGGGTCTTCTGCTTCCTCTTTAGTAGTCATATTGTAACATTCCATCTCATGGCACAACTGTGTACTCCAATCTGGCTGAGCCCATTCTACTGGTTCCTTAGGCATTCTAAATATAGCTACTTTTATCTCCTAGAGCACTTCATCAATGCATTCAAACCCATCCTCAAAGCTGAAAGTCAATAAGAAACTCTCTCTTAAGATATCACATTCAGTTGTTCCATGGCAAAGCTTCATTTCCAAATACCAGTTCATCGGGTTCGTATCTAAGGTATGATATAAATTGTGCACCCATTCTGGTTGTGGTTATGTTCCCCAAGCCTTAGTCCATCGTGCCATATGATCACATGAATCATCTTTCCCATTGTAATTTTATGTCTTCTGGGTATTAGGATACCTAAACCTCAATCACATCATTCTTTTGTATTCTTTCCATCCCATGAAGCTTTCCTTATGAGTACCCCACCAAAAGGCAGGCGTAGCACACAATGCCAACTCTAGTTCTTGGAAAGAGATGTTCTTCTGGTACTTCCCTTTCAAATTCATCTAAAAACATATTGACATCAGACAAACCATCATAATGTGGAAGCTTCCTTACCTCAGTTGAGACACACTATAGTGACTTGGTCATCATATTGCAATGGAATGTAGATACTTCATGCAACCAATTCAACCAATGTTTAAGCTATTCATCTGAGTTTGAGGTTCAAGAACTATCCCTGTCCCATGCAATTCTTCCATCAGCCGTAGGATTGATCCAATATTCATTTCGCACTGTGATATTGTATATCTGATCCAAGTCATTATCGTCTTCCACAAAGTCACAAACACGTTTAGTATAACACACTCCTTTAGTAGGGTCTAGTGGGACTACAACCCTGAGCGACTTCCTTTCAAACATCATCTTTTGCTTCTTCAAGTTGATTACCGTGTTCATATCAAAAGCCTAGTCAATTCCTAGTAGCACAGAGTATGGGTTACTGTCATCCACTATTTCAATGACCCCAAAGTTAGACAGCGTGCTTACACCATCAATGTCTACCGTTACACCATATAAGCACTCCAACAGAATAATCTTCTGTTGATTTTCCATGCGCAACTGGATAGGAGACCACTCTAGCACAGGTCTCCCCATCCTCTCCCATGTCTACTTAGGTAGGACATTTGCATGAAATCCCAAATCCAAGATTACCTAGTCCATTTCATATTCGTCTATCTTTGCAGTCAGCCTCATCTCGCACCCCGTTCGCTTCTTATGCTTACCAATTTTTCTTATGGTGCATTGTTTAGCAAGGGTCTTTCCTTTACTTGCGCACTTGTTGATTAACTCTTGTAACCCTTCTACTTCTTTCTTATCATGCAGTAACTTCATACAAGTCTTCATAAACATAGTTAATACCGAAGGATTTACCTCTTATGTCATACTAGTTTCCAGAATTTTGTCCTGGATTCCTAACGAGGAGGCCTTGGCGAAGTTCTTCTTTGCTTCCATGAAAATTTCTTTAGCGTGACTAATGTCAAAGTCTATTTCTTTCTCAGTAGACTTGTGCACAAACCTGACAGTCTCAGGTTGCTTTCCCTTATCTTCCCTCATCACCTAGATGTTATGCATAGGCTACTGGGGTTGCGTCTTCTTTTCTTACATCTTTTGCATAAGGATCGGACATTCCTCTATCACATGGTCAAATTGTCAACAACACTGACATGATGGATGTGTGGGTGTTGTGTAATCTCGCACAAAATGTCCTGGTTCGCCATAGTTATAGAAAATTATCTACCCATGTCCTCGACCAATTATGCCCCCTCTTCCTTGTCCTCGTCCTTGGAATCTTCTACATGCTACTCCTTAGGCTGGTTTTTTGCCTGCATTCTATGGGTAGGGGTTCTATCCATCATCATCTCATAACTTCTACAATGGAGCTCATCATGACCTACAAATTTACGGAAATTGCAAAACAACTACTGAGGGGTATGTACAAACTTTTGTAGTAAATGGAAATTATCAGTCGCATTGTGTCCTATAACCTGATAGATAGCGCACCATGTTGTAGATCCCATGCTTAGCCCAATTTTATTCTATGGTTTTAGGGGAACGGGGCCTCCCTCAATAAGATAGTTCTTATAAACTCGGCAATGGTCCTTATCATGCCCATGGCTCTTACACTTCAAGCACCAAACTTCAGCATGCACCTCAAGCTGGGTTTCCTATCCTTTCTTCGGGCTCTGCAACTCCAAGTGCAGGCTTTCCATCTGTGAGTGAATCTGTTGCACTCTAAGGTTTGTATCTGGTATGGGCGAGGGATCCAACCTCATCGCAATTTCTAAGGCTTCTGCTTACATTGCTATATTTTTTTGTGTCAGAGGCACTCTTCAATGCGGCAAGAGTGACGTTATATAGTAGTCACGATGTTGGGAATCTGTAATCACCATATTGGCTTACCTGATCAAGCATTTCAACCTTTGATCAAAATCCCAGGGTGTCTCATCTATATTTTGTTGAATTTCCTTAAACTCAGTCACTAACTACACCTCTAACTTAGGCTTTCTAAACTCCTTGTTTAGAGTTTGCTAGGTTTCTACCAATGTCGTGGTGGGGTTATTAGTACATTACTTAATGTACCATGTTAATGCTCAATCTTGTAAGGTTGTGACCAACTATGCTTTCTTGATGCTATCATCTACAATTTGTTATGTCATCCATACAGCTCCTGGAACAAACCAGAACTATTCGGGATCCTCACTCCCTACCCCTTTAAAAACTGCATCTTCATCACGTTCACCATGTCGAATAATGGAAGTGGAGGTGGAGGTGGAGGTGGAGGTGGAGGTGGAGGTGGAGTTGGAGTGGATGGATGAGGTATCCTCAGGATACCTTGCTTAATTAACTGAACTGCACTTCACAGTGTAGTTAGCACCATCCCTTCATCGTCACATGAAGGGGGTTCAATGAGTAGATTGTACTTTGAGCTCAATCCTTCGTTTCTTCTAAAGAATTTCCCACTTCACGTAGCCCCAAACATCAAGGTAACTGAATAACCATTTTTTCATGTAACATCATTTTAATACAAGTCTTTAATGATTTCAAATACTTGCCTCACAGTCCCTTAAAGAGCCTATGTTCCACTTCGCTATAGCTAATATTTCTATCAATTGCAAACTTAGTCATAAAACTTTCCAGTGTGCGATCAATCCAATGATCCACGGGCTGCGTGATATTTCTATCAATTACAAACTCAGTCACAAACCTTCTAAGCATGTGATCAATCCAATTTCTTCCCGATGCTTCCACACATCGCACCAGTTCCGGAGTCCACATTATAGGGTCGTCAAGCCTCCACGTCCCTTGACTATCGATTAATTTAGAAAACCACTCGTGTAGTTAAATAGGGAAGAAACAAAATATTGCTTCGGTCTCGTTTGTGTATAAATATCTCTACAACCACTACTCCTTGGATCATTTAGGGCTCCTATTTTCTTCAACCACATACGCATGCACTTTTTGGTCAATCCACTTCTCACTCTCTTTCTTTGTAGGAAACCATTTATCATGCATCTCTTGGATAGGTCCTGACAACAAAACCATTTTTTGGCTTAAGGCGGCCTGACCCAGGTTCAGAGTTATTCACGTCAACTAAGAAAACATTAATTGTTGGCCCTTTCGGCAGCAACCTACATAGCACAGGCTGCAGTCTCACCTGAGGTAGTATTGGGGGATGCTAGAACTAGATTTCTACATCCAGAGACAAGGTGATATGTAATCTAAAGCCCTTGTAGCTCAGATCTACCTTCGCATAGATATGTATCTTCCTATGGTTCACTACTGCAACTCTATCCAAATGGATTTGAGACCTTCGTGAAGGTCTACAATCAATCTTTTCAGACCTAAAAGAAGCAGACTTGCAACTTTCACTTAGTAAATAATAACCCTAGATATGCTTTCGCGTAGATCTACCCACTTCGAATAGTTATCATAACAGATTGAGCTACTACATTCGTGAAAATAGATCATTACTTATTTCATGCATATATATTAAAGATTCAATAGATTCACACAGAAGATACACTTTATTTAATAGAAAACATATCATTAAGAAACAATGCATAAACTTAACAGAATTAAAAACAAGACACGGATTCAAGAGATTCGGTCCAAAATTAGTCTTTATTAGATTTAGCATTCAAATTACAGACTCTTCCACCTTGTGCACCTAGTTGTAGGGGCCCACATACTCAACTATGGATTTTCCAAGGTCTCTGCGCACTCCGCTGCAAGAGCCTTCCCCTTTCGCCTAATTATAGGAAACAGAGCTTTCTTGCCTTAACACTTTCCCTTACACTTGTTCTTTTTCCCCCAAATTTCGATAGCTAGACTCACTATGACTCAAATATTTATAGTCTTTCTAATATAATACCATGGACAACAGCCTACAAGTGAGTCTCAAAACCATCTTATCACTTACCAATACAAGGGGATAAAGCCCCTTTGACTCCTGCTTAGTTGCACTCTCTGCTTCCACATTTCATGGAGACTTTACATTCTTTACAAAATTCTATTCAAGAATTGATTGAACTAACCCAAAATTGACCCTAGGGACCCTATTCCAACAAGAGGTAACAAAATTGAAAGAAATGAATCTTTTTCTACAATAGAAGATTGACTCTCATTTATGTACAATTGTGATATAAACAGACTCAGAGGATCCTACTGCTAAGTTAACTCGGGTTATGACTGAGTTACAAATTGCTGAAGGTGAAATAAGGAGAAGGAAAATAGATTTAGAAAATGCTTTGAAAATTATCAAGGCCATTTAATAGGAGTTATTAATGTCCAAGGAAACTGTAGAGAAGTACAAGAAATATTGTCAAATTGCTCACAAGGAAATCAAGGAGTTAAAATAAAAGGTGAAATGCAACATGTCCCTTATATAGGCAAGGGAAATATTGTGGAATGATATAATCAATGCAATGAAAAACATGTGGGAATTTTTGGTCATCATGGAAGGAGAAAAAATCATTGTTAGATACATAGAAGGAATCATCATGGCTAACAAACAAAAGCTAGAGCGAAGAGCCGAATTTGCTAACATGATTGACTTTTTGAATTCGAGGTCTACACAGGAGCTAAAATAATTTGGGGTAGAGGATAGAACTGCACATATAATGGAGATCAATAAGATGATAGTGAAGAATTCATATAGGAAAGCAACAGAGAAAAAGATAAATGAAGTCAAGGAAGCAGTGATGAAGTTCAATATCATCTTTGACCAAACAACCAGAGCTGGTTTAACATCCTATTGGGGCCAACAAGGAAATTTGTTTCCTTGGGAAACATATGAAACATTACTAGTGGAAGCTAAAAGAAAAATCAACTCCACACATGAGAAGACTCAGTACTAAAAGGAATTACCATTGTTAACTATTTACATAAGTATTTTCAGCTCCTCTGGATGATGAAGACTCTTTTCATTGAGAAGCCAACATACAACAGGGTTGCCAATTTCAGGATGGCACATGTGACGTTTATCAAATGTCCCATCACAAGTATAGAAACTTGGAGAAAATGTAGAGAATGGATGTCTCCATGGGAAAACATTGCAGAAGGATAGCTTTCTATTCTCCCACAGTCACAAATTATTGAATGACAAAGTGCTTTTTTTCATAATATTTTTTATGAAGTCATGTAATTTTTATGTTTTAATGTAATCATCGAATGTAAGGTAGTTTAGGAAGTTGACAATTTCCATAACTGTCATTGAAAATTTTGTATAAAATAACTTGAAGAAGATGAATGAGGGTTCCATAATTTTGGATCTCAGAGGCAAATACAGTTTTGTACTTTCACTTTTCATGTGTTGATGAATAAAGTTTTCACAGTAATTCCAGAATTTGTTGGGTATGTTGAGTTTTTCCTGTTTCATATTGTGTTTATTCTTCTTCTTATAAAATAGTAATGAAGATGTTGGGCTTTGATTTTAAAGTGTTATGAGTTTGAGTTTCTGTAAATTAAAGTTAAAAACCCTTAATGATGTGCTCCTCTTTTCTAAATTTCATTGCATGCTAATCATTTTTCCTCTGAAGTTGAAGATAAAAGATTTTGTGTAAAGTAGCCTATTATCTAAAACTTTCAACCATCACTTCTTTCTATTCCAGGATTCATTTGTATTCAACATCAGAAGGCCATTTTGGAAACATTAATTCACATATGGAAAGCTAAAGGGTTTTAATCAAATTCCTGGGGTTTTATGAAATGATGGGACAATCAATTAATCCTTTTACAGTTCAAAATAAATGTATTTGGCATTAATCTCTTTTTAGCAATATATTTTCTCCCAAGGTAAAACATATCCCCCACTCTATCTCTTCAATTCGGTTTCATTGGCAGCCAAGCAAGCTAAGTTCATTGGAAGTCGAGTCAGTGCAAGTCAAGGAAGAGTTAGATTCGCCTATTCTCGAATTAGGGAGGCAAATATCCTTATTTTCTAGGGAGATATTGGTAGCTCCATTTTTGTATAAATAAACCAGCTAAGAGACTCATTGGGATTTTGATTTTTATGGTATCCAAGAGGCCATTAAGCTTAAGCACATTTGGCTATTCCTGATATGATGTATTTGCTACTTTTTGAATGATAATGAGAAATTTTGTTTTGATCTAGCGTTGAGTTGACTCAGAGGGTTGAAGCTCTTGGGTTAGGGCCCAACCCTAGCAATAGAATCTCCTTTCTTCTATCTATATTCTTAGGCTAGAATGTTGATTAATTGATGCAGTTTATTCATGTTTATTTTAGCTTAAAAGCTTGACTAAGTGGTTGGTTTATTCATGACTCCATTAGCTTAGAGGATAACTTAGTCGTTGTTGTGCAAAAGAGTAGAATACATCAAAAATTTTGGGACAGTGACCCCTATCTCATCTCCCTCATAGGATCATGATTAGAGGACCCCACTCTCATAGCCCAAAAATAGAGTTTGATTTCTTTTCAATTGCATCAATCAAGTTGTAGCATTAGTTAGATAGTTGTTTATGATTTCTTGGAAAGAGTTACGCTTGTTATTTTGTTTCTCCCCATTGTTGTATCTTAGAATATATTTCAGTTCATCAATCAAGTTCTTAGCAACATTTAGATTAGTTTTTTTCAAATTCAATTCATATATTCCATATTGACATAAAACAATTTGCAAATTAAAAGTAATCAGTGCAGGTGTTATGTTGGGATTGTTGATCTACAAGAAAGGATCCTTTCCACTAACTCCATTTAGGTCCTCTCCCCCTTTGATTGATGCATGCTAATCCATGTTATAAACCTTTGTTTCCAAGTAACTGTGAGCAGTCCATCTCAGCCAAACCCAACCTTTTTGATGTATCGGGCTTGGCCAGGGGTGAATATCACCTTCCCCACATTGTCCCCAGCTATCGTACACCCTTCCAACACTTCATATCACCATTCTTTCTCTCCAAAACCTCTAATACAACTTCCTATAGCATTTCTAGATATCATGTAGAAACATCTTGTAGCTCACATGTAGTAGCCTATTTTGACCTGCAATGATAGCTTTGCCTAGTTTAGGAGTAGTTCCACCCCTAGCTTAAACTCCATGACTAGAAGATCCACCTAGACCATTCCTTTCACTCATTTTCATTCCTACAAGATCAGATAGCATTAGTTCTTTGATTTCTGAATTTAGAAATTAGAACTATATTTAATCTGCAAGTTTGAAGTGGATAGTCAATGCATGCATTCCTAAGTTATGAAATGGTATAATAATCTTATGTTTTCAAGCAACCTTGATAGCTAGATGATTGAGTGAAATTTAGCATAGTTTGCTTTCTGGAAAGTAGAATAAGATTGGTGTCATTTCATAGCATTTACAAGTTGACATCTTTCATCTTCTAAGTGTAAAATCATTTACTTTCTCTGCACTAGGGCTAGACTTCACATTCTGCTTTCAGTAGTTAGACTCCTTTCAGTTCAGTAGAGGAATGGTCTAGAACCCTAATGATCAAGTGACCAAGTTGAGGGTGGCATGAGTAGAATAATGCATCTACTGTGTATATAGCACTGTCACCTATAAGTTTTTATGAAACCCTGGATTTATAAAGTAAAGTTGGTAGCTTTGGGAGTTGCAGCATTCTTGCTGCAATACTAGGGCTCATCACTTGTTGGCGTCGTTGCTGACGAGGTGTATGGGTAGATGTAATTTCTTCTTTTCTTTCGGTTTTGCAGTCAGTATGTAGATGTTATTCTTTCTTTCTTTTCTGTTTTGCAGTTGATTTTGAAAAACACATAAAAAGAAAAAATCTATTTCATGCCTCATAGGAGTAGAGACACTTTAGGGAAATTCTTGCCAAATACCCCCACAACCTCAAGCAATCAACCTTCACTCTTCTTCAATGACTGTCAATTTCCCTCTCTCACTGCAGGGGAGTTAGAGGACCCCTTAGGTGAACAACATAAGATCTTTGAAGACCCTATTAGGGAAGAAGCAAAAGAAACCATTCCACATACCCACACCATGGCTGAAAACAGAAATGAGGGTGCTTTTCCCATAAGAGAAACTAATGGAAATGTTAGGATGAAAAACAGAAGCCCTTCTTCCCTTCCTCACTTCGATGGCTTAACCTCAGAGGACACTAATACCTTTTTGTTTAAGTTTTTTGTTGTGTGTAGCACTTATTATTATACCTCTGATGAACAGAAGTTGAAGTTGTTCCCATCCACCCTTAAGGATGCAGCCTTGCGTTGGTTCATGGGTCTACCTGCGGATAGCATCACTACATGGGCTCAAATGAAACAATCATTTAACAACAAGTACAAGGACTATTGTATTTCTAAGGACACCAAAGAGTAAATATTTAGGATTACTCTTGGACCAGATGAA
Source organism: Pinus taeda (assembly GCA_000404065.3). Lineage (NCBI taxonomy): Eukaryota > Viridiplantae > Streptophyta > Pinopsida > Pinales > Pinaceae > Pinus > Pinus taeda. Next base: position 417,669 of record APFE031539314.1, read on the forward strand.
TCTCTAGAAGTCTATGAGGAAAGGTTCCAACTGAGCTATAAAAGGGCCAGATGCACCCTTGATCCTGAATCACTCAAGTTAGTCCTTCTTAGAGGAACTAGGGAGGAAATACTGGAAATCCTAAACATGTTGTCTGGAGGGGACATTTATCAGCTATCGTATGAAAATAGTAAGACAGTATTCAAAAATCATTCTAGGGCTACTAGGAAGAAGGGTAGGTCTAATCAAGCTCTAGCCAATTCCTCTTCCTCGAACACATCTATCAAGAATGAAATTAGAAACATGTTGGAGGACTTTAAAAGTGAAATGTTGCACACCTTTTCTATACAAATGGACACCATGCCGATCAAAAGGAAGCAAAGAGATCCTTAGCTATATTTTTCCCTAAATTCACTAGAAGGCACCCTAGAAATGAATTTTCATTAAATGTTATAGAGATATCCTCAGTCTGTGAGGAAAACCATTCCACAGATAAGTTTCTTTCCTTGCCTAGATTGAAATTTGTATAATAAGAGGCAGAAGTTCGGGTTGAATAACTCTATTACATCAATCAAAGGAGACCTCAACGACCTTGGCCATACCAACAGGGCATGGAAGGTGCATCCTATAACAATTAACCTCCCAACCAGAATGCACCCTTGCCCCCTTGGTATTCTCCTACTCATCCTTCGTGGTCCACACATTCCCCTTGGCCTTATGCACCTCAGTATCCACCCCAACCTTCCAATCAACCATTTCAATCATATGCTTCTACACATCCTTGATGGAATCCCCCATCACAAGGTTGGAGGCCTCAATTCAACCAACCCTATACTTTATTTCCTCCACCTCTATCTCAACCACATTGCATTCATCCTTCTCCACCTAAGCAACCGCAGATTCTTGCTCAACCAAATCTAAAACCGAACAACAAGCAGCCATAATAGGTCTATAGTGGAGAGACATATTACCCTACATATGCTATGGAGATTCAATAAATCAACCTTAGGTCTGGAAGAGTGCTCCTAGATAACAAACCTCCATCTCCACCTGAGGAGATTGAAGAGGAAAAGAAAGAGAGTGTTCCTAAAACCAATCCACCTCCTCTTCCTGAAAGATTGATCCATTCTAACCATCACACCCCAAAAGAGACTGAACTTCTGGAAGAATTGAAAAATTTGTGTGTTAAAATCCCACTCCTCCAAGCTATCAAGGATGTTCCCATCTACAACAAGATTATAAAGGAGAAATTCTTCAAACATCATGTGACGATAAAGAAAGACACCCCTACCATAAATTTCATTAGTCAATTGTCTAATCTAATGCTGGGGAGAGTGACTTGCCCAAAGTATCTAGACCATGGAAGTCATGTGGTATATGTGCACATTGATGGCATCATTGTCTCCCACACCTTGATTGATCTTGGGGCTACCATCAATGTGATGACTAAGGAAACTATTCTCAAGCTAAACCTCTAAGGATCTTTGAGAAAGACCACAATAGTGTTGCAACTTGCATATTGGTCTAGAGTGGCTCCCGAGGGAGTTGTTGAGGATGTAATGGTCTCTATTGATTCCTGGGAGTATCCTGTTGACTTCTTAGTTCTCTAGCCAAAATCCAAATTTAATGGCTATCTTCTCATCCTTGGAAGGCCATGGCTAGCCACTATTGATTCTTACATAAGTTCCAGAGTTGGAAACATGACCATTAAAAATGGGAATTTGTCCAAACAGTTGGTATGGTACCCCCTTGGTCAACCATCCCTTGAGCATGACTTACCCCTATGGTTGGAAGAGGAGGAGGAATATGAAACCTATCATACCACATCCCATCCAATTCGTACCCTAGATGCTATTATAGGATGGGGGCAACTTGATGAAGACAACCTCAATGACCAAATCATCCAGAACCATTCCCCTAGCATCATGCCTCTTAATGAGCTTGTGAAGAAAACACATGGAAGATCACCTTCAAAACTAGACAAGATTTGTATGACTTGTTAGTCATGCCATTTGGTCTATGCAGTGCACCATATAGATTTATGATATTAGTGAATGATGTACTATGCCCTTATATATATTCATTTGTTTATATGTATGATATATTGTTTTACAGTGCTATTTGAGAGGATCACATTTCACACTCGATGCTTATGCTCTGTTGTTATTGTTTATTTGGAAGATATACTAGTTTATAGTGTTATCTAGAAGGATCACATCTCACACATGATGTAGGTGCTAGAGACTTTAAATAAGTACCAACTACTATAAATATCAAGAAATGTGAGTTTGCATAACAAACTTTTGTGTATTTACACTATGAGATTCGTGGAAAAGAGCTTGTGATAGATCTTGTGAAGATGGAGGCCATCATTGTTGGAGAATCAAGAAACTTATGTATTATAGATGATTTTCCTTAACATTATAATTACTTGTGACATATTTTGGAATTTTATTACTTTATTAGTTCTTTGTCATCAAGCAATTACCAAAAAAATGAAGATCAAAACAAAACAAAGTACACAAGGTAGAGGCTCCAAGCCATGGAAAAACCCCTCCAAGGGGAAAACCCAGAAAGAATGCTTCTCTTCATATATAATATTCTTACAATAAGACTTCAAAGACCCAAAGAATAAATCCTAAGATCCTCCCAAGAACTACGTAGACACCCCAACAAAGTCTTCTTCAAGGCAGCTTCCAAACTTTGACCTACTACAAATTTGTCCCATATTTTCAACCCTACAACTGCACCTCAAAATTTTGGCCCTACAATTTTGGCCTCCTGCATCTAGTAGCAACAAAACCCTGACTTCGCATGTGTGGAGAGATATAGATGATACGAAGAAACCCCAACTTATTTTCTTCATCCTTTCCAACTCTTTTTCCCCTTCACTATTGTAGATCGAACTTGTGCTAGATGTGTGTCTCAAATGAGGTTGAGATCCTTGTATTTATAGCCTTCTTGAAGGGTAGAATAGCCCTCCCTTAGGTCGACTTATCCTTAACTGGGGCCAAATTTTTCTTAGATAAATAAATGGTTTTTTCTTCACAAAATAAATATTTTCCTTTGTTATAATGAGTCCAAATGGGACTAATACATGACATAAATTCTTCGTTGTCCTAGAAATACCTAGAAAGACCTAAAAGCACAAAGAACATGATTTTGACCAACACTTCAGAATGAAACCCATGCTTTACATAATAGTAAAATTTTATTTTCTTTCTTTTTCTTTCTGTGTACAAAGTATGCATTATCATGATTACAAATAAGTTAATATGAATACCGAACATAGTTACAATTTCCAACACTCCCTCTTAACTAGGGAGGTATTCATAATCACATCACATGGTACAAGGAATCTCATCCTTGAAGAATTATCATAAGAAGAGTCAGATTGATAATCCATATTTTTCAAGCATCTATACCGTTACCAGCATTTTCCTTGAAGGCCTTAACTAGACAAGTTCATCTTCATTTCAGAGCATTATGATGGGAGGCTTTACGTGAGCTACCACACTACCTCTAAGCCTCATAACCACTTTGGATGTTCACTGAGTATTTCATTTTAGGACTATTCTTATCTTGGATTTCTAATCTTGAATCCTCAAATAATATTAGTCCTCTTTGAATACTCTTATCTTGAACTCCCTACCTCATCCTCAAAGAGTATCACTCAAAAACTTCTTTTCCTAGATTCTACAATCCATAAGAAGTTCCAATCTCAAATTCTTATCCAATCTTCTAGACTTCATTCTTTCTTTATGGCCTTTACTAAGACTTACTGCTATTATTCCCGTTCTAGTGCATGACCCATAAATACAAGAACTATCCAACATCACTCCCTCTCAATTAGGGAAGAGATGTCTACCAAACCAAGATTGTCTCTCATATACTCAAGCTTATTTTTTGGTAATCCTTTAATCAAAATATATACTACCTATTCATCGTTAGGTATATAATGCAACTCCATAACCTCATATTGCACCAGAATTTTGATGTAGTGGTACTTATTATTTATATGCTTTGTCCTAGCATAAAACGTCAGGCCTTTTGTCAATAATACAACTTTCATTATCATAATGTATACATGTAGAGATAAGTGGTCCTCCAAACAAATATGATAATAAATTCCTGAGCCAAACATCTTCTCGACAAAATTCACTTGCAGCAACATACTCAGCTTTAGAACTACTCAAAACAAGTATATCCTGTTTTTTTTCTCATACATGAGACCATGGAAGACCCTAGGCTGAAGCATCCACCTGTTGTGCTTCTTCCATCTATCTCACTACCACCCTAATCTGAATATGTATATCCCATGAGTTGGATTTCATTAGCAGTATACCATATGCAGTGATGTGTGGTTCCACGCAAATATCTTAAGATATGCTTAGTTGTAATCCAATGATCATGTTTTCGCTCCATCTAAAACTGACTAAGGTTATTTACTACAAAACAAATTCCAAGTCTTATATTTACAAGATACTTCAAGGACCCAACCAAAGGTGTTTAGCAAGTAGGATCCACCGAACTAGAATCTAAACTCCTCAACTTGTTTATATTGGTAATCATAGGAGTCACCATAAGTTTTCTATCCATCATGCCAGATTTCTGAAGAATCTTAATCACATATTTACCTTAACCAAGATATATTTCACCTGGCTTCTACCAAACTTCTAGTCCCAAGTAGTAATTTGGCTGCTAAATGTTTCTTGCATTCCTGAATTTGATGTTCTACACCTGTGACAAGTAGGTCATCCACATACAAGATTATGATGATTGGTTCACCTTGAACCACCATGATGTATAGGTTAGGATCTGCAGAAATCTTGGTAAAACCAAGTCTCAACAGCTATGCATCCATTCTTGCATACCAAGCTCTAGGTGCTTGCTTAAAACCATATATAACTTTCTTTGGCCTACAAACATGAGTCTCCTTCTAATTTATTTCTAATCCTTTAGGTTGCTCAATGTAAAACTCTTCATTAATGATCCCATTCATAAAATTTGTCTTAACATCCATTTGATGGATGTTCCATCCCATAATATCAACCAAAGAAACAAGTCATCATATTGTTGTATATCTATCTCTAGGAGAAAAGGTTTCTTTGTAATCAATACCTTGTTTCTGTGAGAAGCCTGTTGATACAAAACTTGCTTAATATTTATCAATGCTCCCATCTGTTGTGTGCTTTATCTTGTAAATCCATTTTTAAGTGACTATATATTTATCACTTCGCCTAGGGACAATTTCCTATACATAATTCTTCATGACTAACTAGTATTCTTCTTGCATTGCATTCCTCCACTCTCGATGTTTACTTGCACCTTCATATGAGGAAGGTTCTACTTCAATGAGATTTCTCATATATGTAGCATACCCAAAATACCTCTTTGGTGTTTTTCTTTCTCTAAAGGTCCCCTTAGTTGTATGTCCTTATGCTTCTTGTAGAGTATCTCTCAACCAACCAAGCCTCTTTTGATTTTCTAGAACAATTACTTGTTGCATAGGCTAGCCAATACCTTCAACATCTTCTTGATTAGATGTTTGACCTTGACCATCATTGTCCCTTGAGATATCCTCAAAGATAGGTATCTCTTCTTCATCAGAATCGACTCTAACATATTTTGATTTCCTGTAAGCTATACTTTCATCAAATATGGCATCCTTTCTTACTTCAATTTGATTATCCTCCTTAATATATATTTTGTACGCCTTTGATGAAGAACTATACCCAGCAAAGATGCCCTTTGGACTGGTAGGATCCAACTTCTTTCTCTTGTCCTTGGGTATATTTGTATACATAGGACACCCAAATATTTGAAGATGATCCACCCTTGGCTTCTTTCCTGTAAATACTTCTTCCAGAGTCATGTTGTTGAGAATTTTGTGAGGAATTCGGTTATTCAAGTAAATAGATGTCACACATGTTTCTCCCATAGGAATTGAGAGAGATCTTGATCATGTATCATGGCCCTAACACATTCTTCAATTGTTTTGTTCTTCCTTTCAGCCATGCCATTATGTTCAAGATTAGAAGGAGCAATTGGCTTCCTCTTAATCCTTGCTTCCTTGCAGAACACTATTATTTATTTGGAGATGTATTCTCCACCATTTGCGGACCTCAAAGTACTGATATTTCTCTCAATTAGATTATCCACTTCATTCTTTAATTCTTGAAACTTCTTGAATACCTCATCTTTATTCTTGAGGAATTATAGCCAAGTTTTCCTTGATAAATCATCAATGAAGGTCACATAATATTGATTCCCACCAAGAGATCTTACTACCGTAGGTCCACATATATATGAGTGTACGAGATCTAAAAATTCCTTATATATGATATCACTTCTTACAAATGTCTTCTTCACATTCTTTCCTAGATCACATGCCTTATAGGTCCCTTCATGATCTTCCTTCAATTTGGGGATACAATTGACCATTTTACTTAGAGATGGAAAAACCATATAGTGAAGGTGTCCATACCTTCTGTGCTACAGTTCATAAAGGCTTACATCCAAGTGGACTAGGGCTTGAGATAGAGGTGTAAAAATTCTGTATAATGTATCCTCATGAATCCCAAACCTACCATTATCAATCTTAGAGCCCTTACCCCAAACCAAAATCAAAACCTTTTCATTAACAAAAGATATTCTATCACCCTTATCCTTTAAACAATAAATAAAATTAAGTTTTTCTTCAAACCTGGAACATATAGAATATTTTTGAGGTGAATACTTCCACCAAACTCGAGCTCCAACGAAGTGGATCCAATCCCTTTAATTAGATATCTATTTTTGTCTCCAAGTTTCATTGAATGAGAGGAGGTTCCTTTTGATAAAGTCTGAATTTGACTGCATTCTCCCATCATGTGTCTGGAAGCACCATTGTCAATAACCCATAGATTCTTGTCCTTGAAAGTGTTAGATAAAGTGGAGAACAAACTCCCATTTATTACTTCCTTTGCTAGCTTGGAGATGATCTTCAATATGAAATCCTTGATAGATGTAGTGATATTCCCAAGAATCTTGAAAACCTTCCTTATAACTCTTTCCATATTGCTAACTAGGATGTGATCTTTAGTCTCCTTCTTGCACCTTAGCTTTGATACCATGTTGGAAAATCAGAAGAATTATGTATTATAGATGGTTTTCCTTAACTCGATAATTACTTGTGATATATGTTGGCCTTTTATTACTTTATTAGTTCTTGTTCAGCGAGCAATTACCAAATTAATGAATATCACAACAAGACAAAGTACACAAGATATAGGCTCCAAGCCAAGGAAAAACATTAGGGGAATTTTGAGTTCTAAAATGGTAATCCTAAGAAAATTATAAAATAATAGTGGAAATAATAAAATAAGATTAGATTACATCATCAAATTTTAGAGGGAAAAAAGAAAAACTACTTTTTCAACTCATATTTTCAACTTATCTCCCTTTGGGGTTTACTTAAATTTTGAGTGAGAACACTCTTTGGATGAATAATTTGATTCCTCGTCCAAGAAGTACCCATGTTGCATACTTTCAATGGACCTTTCTAAATAAAAAATGAAAAATACATGAAAAACATTATTGCAATCACGTTTTTTCATGTATTTTATCATTTTTCTGTAGCAAGGTCCATCAAAAGTATGCAACATGGGTACTCCTTGGATGAGGAATTAAATATTTTATCCAATGAGTACTCCGGCTCAAAATGTGAGTAAAATCTTAGTGAAATAAGTTGAAAAAGTATTTTTATTATTTTATTATTTTTTAATCTTTTTACTTTTTTACGCCAAAAATGGTGAATCATCCCTCGTGGTTGACATCATCATTTTGAATCCTATTGGTACTTAGAAAGTTTATTTCGGTTGTACATGTTTCTTAGGAGGCCCATTTTAGACCTCAAAAGTTCTCTAATGCCCCTCCAAGGAGAAAACTCAGAAGGAATGTTTCTCTTCTTATATAATATTCTTACAATGAGACTTACAAGACCCAAATACCAAATCCCAAGATTCTCTCAAGCACCAAGTCATCCCCCCAGCAAATGCTTCTTCAAGTCAGCTTCCAAACTCCGACCCACTACAACTTCATCCCATATTTTCAGCCATGCAACTGCACCTCGAAATTTCAGACCTGCAATTTTGGCCTCCTACATCTAACAATGAAAAAATCCTAACTTTGCACATGTAAAGAGAGAGAGATGATCCCAAGACACTTCTACTTCTTTTCTTCATCCTTTCCAACTCTTTTTTTCCTTTGTTATTGTAGGTCGGACTTGTGTTATATGTGTGTCTCAATTGAGTTTGAGATCTTTTTATTTATAGCCTTCTTGAGGGGTTGAATCGCCCTCTCTTACATCGACTTGTCCTTAACTGGGGCCAACTTGGTCTTGGAGAAATAAATAGATTTTTGCTCACAAAATAAATATTTTCCTTTGTTACAATGAGTCCAAATGGGACTATAATAGATAACATAAATTATTCTTTGTCCTAGAAATACCTAGAAGTATGAAGAACATGTTTTTGACCTAGACTTGAGCATGAAACTCATGCTTTACATAAAAAATATATATAATATATATATATATATATTATAAAATAAATATATATATATATATATATAATATATAATAATATAATATATATATATATATATATATTCCTTCTTTTTCTTTATTTTATAAAATATACAATGTCAAGATTACCAAATAGTTCATTATGAAGACTAAACCTAGTTACAATTTCCAACAATCATGAGGTGGTTGGTGCCTACAAATGTCGTGTTTTGTTGAGGCAACACAGTACCTAAGGAAATTCATAGTTTCATTTTCAATTTTAGTTGCACCACTCCACACTATATTGGTGTTTGGAAATATCTTCCATTTGGGGAAGGGTTAATAAAATGTTTTTAATTAGTTGAAGAGAAAATCATCCAAGCACCAATTCTACATTACCAAACTTGCAATAGGCCTTTTGAGAAGGAGACCAATGCTAGTGGGTATGCCATCGGAGTGGTGTTGATCCAAGGAAGAAGCCCTATATGCTACCATTCTAAATTATTTCATGGGGAGAGTCTTTAATTACCCTACCTATGACAAAGATCTCTATGATTGGGTACAAATTTTCAAAAAGTAGAAACACTAATTGATATGAAAGGATTCTGTCATCCACACAAATCAGTGGCCACACTAGTACCTATAGGCCCAGAGTAAGCTACAACACATTAGACACTACAAGTGGATGGGGTTCTTACAACAGTTTCATTTAGTTATCAAGTACAAAAAGGGTGGCAAAAACAAGTTGGTCAACATGCAATCAATGACACCCACGTCTAAAATTACAGCTTCAGTAACTCTTATGCACATGGATCCTTTCACCCATGATGCATACAAAGAAGAATATATAAAATATATGGACTTTGAGGAGGAATTTCAATAGCTACAGGACCAAATTCATAAAGAAGATGGTGACAATAAAATTAACTATCATTTCCTGAATTGGTTACTCTACATGTTGGACAAGCTTTTCGTTTCTAAAGGTGAGTGGCTGCAACGAATCAGAGAGACTCACACTGTTATGAAACCAGCTCAAGAAAAGATAGAAAAGATAGATCAACGCCTTAGAATTCAGCCTCTTCGAGGGGGCAACCTCCTTTACATTACATAAATGAACAATTCTTGGATGATTCAAATGACAAAACCTCCTTTCTATATATAGGAGTCTAAGGAGTCACAATATAACTGAGCTGACCTAACAATAATAATATAAATCCACAAAAAAAACAATAGAGGGATTCTATGGGGCACAGTAATAACAATATGGGGGCAATAGGGGCACAAAAACATTAATAAGGGGTACAACTACAATAGTAATGGGGTAATCACTAGTATTATAGGGACCCTAAAGAGTTGATGATGATAGTCAAATTGTTTAGATTTCAGAAGTTTCATATGTCATAAATAGTGCAGAAAAACAGGAAAATAATGCATAAAATTTGCAACTGGAAAATTCATCCGAAGAGATTGTTAGATCAGTGCTAGAAACTCAAATTGTTGAGAGAGCAAGGAATCCCTCAGAAATCAGAAAGATCAGTCTTAAAAATTATGTTTCCCGATGAAGAATAGGGTCTTTGGACAATGGATTTTGATGTTGCATTGCAGAAGGAAGGAGTTGGAATCGACATGTAGATTCTTGCCCCCTTGAATCAATCACGTAAAATTGCTCAAAATGTAAGATTAAGTTCTTATAAATTGGCCTTTGATTACTTGAATAATGAGGTGGAGTACGAAGCACAGATTGTTGGCCTTAAAATTCTGAAAATTTTGAGGGAAAAGAGAATTTCAGTTTATGGTGACTCCAAGTTAATAATTAAACATGTAAAAGGGGAGTATGAGGCCAATCATTCAAGGAAGTGAAATTATAGAAATGGTTTCCTTGACATTCTTAAGACTTTTTTGAAATTTACTTTGTCTTTGATCCATAGAACTCAGGATATTATGGTTGATTCCCTCGCTACTGCAGCAAGTATGGCTAACATTCCCACCTGTTCAAGCAAGAAGTATTCAATTCATGTCAAGCAGCACCTAGCTATCCCTGACAGTCTAAGATATTGGTAGGTATTTTGGGATGACAAATAGACTACTAACCTTTTGTATATGGAGTATGAATTTATAAATTCCCATATTGATGATACATGTGATGAAGATGATCAGGAAATTGAAGCAATAGAGGTTGACGTGTGGGAGTTGAAAGACAATAAAATTCCACGAGGCCTTGTACCTTTGGAAGAGTTATTTGATCATCATGATGTTGCTAGAAAGGCCACCATGGTCCCTACGAAGAAGGTGTTGAAGATGTAAACATTGGTACAACAGATAAGCCCAAGATGGTCAAATTAGCAAAGTCTCTATCTCCTGAGATCAAAAGTAAGTATATTTTTTTGATGACAAAATTTTCCGATGCATTTTCTTGGGACTATTCATATTTAAAGGAGTATGATAAGAACATCATTGAGAACACTATATTGCTCAAACCTGATCAAAATCCATTATGCCAAAAGTTGAGGAGGATTAATCCTAAGTTGCTGCCATTCATCGAGAAAGAGGTAAGTAGGCTTTATAAATATGGTATTATAATTCCTATCCATCTTTCTAAATGGATGTCAATTTCAGAAATTTGAACAAAGTGTCCTTAAAGGACAACTATTCCCTGTTGAAGATGGACCATATCCTACAAAGGGCAGTTGGATCTTCCATAATGTCATTTCTTGATAGATACTCAGGCTACAATCAAATTTTAGTGCACAAGGATGATCAACTGAAAACAACCTTCACAACACCATGGGGTACATTTATGTATGCTAAAATTCCATTTGGATTAAAGAATGCAGGAGAAACATTAGAGCGGGCCATGGACATTTCTTTCGCCAATGAAAAGGATGTTTTTCTAGTTATTTATTTAGATGATCTCACAATTTTTTCTAAATCTGATGAGGAACACTTACATCATCTAAGAATTGTCTTTCAGAGATGCAGAGGAGTTGAAGTCATTCAGTAGTTAGATTTTCTGAGGAAAAAAATATAAATTCATTCATTCAATGGGAAAATTAACTTTTTAAGGACATTCAACCACAACCTCATTGGACATTTGAGAGAGATGATAGACATGATAAAAAAGGACAGTGAGGTAAGATGGTCTGAAGATTCCAAGAAGTCTTCCAATCCAGTCAATTTTTCATTATCTATTGGTCCTTCTTTAATCAGTCCCGACTATAATTTAGATTTTATCATATCTTCATTTTCCTCGGAGAATAATTTAGCAATCATCTTGATGCAAAATAAGGATCAAAAAAATTAACAACCCATAGCATTTTTTAGTCTAACAATAAGGATGCAACACTAAAATACAACATTATTGAGAAGCAGGCTTTGGCTTCGGTAAAAGCACTTGAAGACTTCCGTGTATATATTCTACACTCTCATACTATAGCTTATGTTCCAACAACAGGAGTAAAGGAAGTCCTTATGCAGACTGATCTAGAAGGTTGGAGAGTAAAATGGATAGTAGCAATGTTAGAATACGATCTGGAAATGAAGCCAACAAATCTCATTAAGGGATAGGTTTTGGCCAATCTCATGGTTGAATCTAATTTACATGTGTTAGATATCAATTTGATCACAGCCCTCTCTAAAGAGGAAGCAGAAGATTCATAGGTACATGTGTAAGATATGTTCACTTCATCTCATTGGTCCTTCGATATAGTTTATGTATTGAAACATTTAAATCCTTCAACTAAAGTGCCCAAAGGTAAAAGTAGATCATTAAAAGAGAAATCTTCAAAATATTGCATTCTTGACGATGTTTTGTTTTGGAAAGATCTTGTTGGTGTATTGCTGAACTGTCTTATTGAAAATGAAGCTAAGGATGTAATGACTGATTTCCACAAAGGATATTGAGGTGGCCATTTCTTTTGGAAAACTACAACCAACAAAATCTTGAGGGCTGGTGTTAGGCCCCTATACTACTAGTGTAACCCCTTATTGTTATTAGTAAAACCCCCTTATTATATTGATGTACCCATGTAGTGCCCATATTGTTACTATTGTGCCCCATAGAAGCCCACTATTGTTATTATTGTGCCCTTACATTATTATTGTTATGTTGGCTCTGATTATATTATGACCCCTTAGACTCCTATATATAGAAAGGAGGTCTTTTCATTTGTATCATCCAAGAATTGTTCATTTATGTAATGTAAAGGAGGTTGCCCCCTCGAAGAGGCTGAATTCTAAGGCGTTGATCTATCTTTTCTATCTTTTCTTGAGCTGGTATCATAACATTTGGTATCAGAGCTTGGGATTCTAGGGTTTTGCTGCTCCAAATAGGTCATCGTGGCATTTTCACTATAACTTTTTTCTGCGATGTTTCAGAAGCGAAAAAAAAAAACCCATTTGAGATGAAATAAAACTGAACCTTGGGTCTGAATTTCAGAGCTTTTCGTGCTATATTTGCGGAGATATGATCTGACGAAGTTGGTCTTTTGGCAAACTCCTGAATTACATTCCAAACAGGTGACCTGGGGAAAATTGTCATAACTTCCTCTCTGAGCATTAGATTGAAATTTCGTAAGAAGGTACAGAAAGAAGACGGACTGTAGTTTCCTGTATATGTTTTTTAGATCCTAAGCTCGAAACAGTGACACGTGGCACTTCGTACAAGTTCACTCTTTTGAAAAGGTATATAATCATGTCATCTTGGGAGATTGTGCATAACTCTTTCTTGGAGAATCCAAATTTGATCAAACTAGTGGTATTGGAAAGAGGACACAGAGGGCTACTGCAAATCGTAATTTCAGAACTAGAAGAGCCTAAATTATAGAGTTATAGTCATTTCAATATTGAGCTCCTAAAATCAAGAAAAGGCGATATGAGGAAGTTTGATGGCAAGGATCCGGTAAATTGGATACTTCAGATGGAGCAATATTTTGATCTACATGGTGTACCACTGTTACAAAAGGTATGTATTGCATATTCGTATTTAGAAATGGATCAATTTTTATGGTATATAGGTCTTTTTCCTCGTAAACAACTTGTTACGTGGTCAATTTTCATGGAGGAAATGATAGCACATTATGAGGATACAAAGAGAAACACCTTCTTTAGAGCAACACCACAACGATTGGAAAGAGTAAAAGCGCTTTGTTACATAGTGGAAAGTAATTATGGAAACAAGGAAGTCTACCCCTCAGAACTATAAAGATGGAAGTGTTGCTTCTCCTAGCCTTCCACAACCTACAAGGGTTACACCACAACAATTGGAAGAAAAAAGAGAA
>APFE031539314.1:434199-447951 GCA_000404065.3 Pinus taeda
AAAAAAGTTATAGCGAAAATGCCAAGATGACCTGTTTGGCACAACGAAACCCTAAATCCAAAGCTCTGATACCAAATGTTATGAAATCAAGAAAGATAGAAAAGATAGATCAACGCCTTAGAATTCAGCCTCTTCGAGGGGGAAACCTCCTTTACATTACATAAATGAACAATTCTTGGATGATTCAAATGACAAAACCTCCTTTCTATATTAGGAGTCTAAGGAGTCATAATATAACCCAACCGACCTAACAATAATAATATAAAGCCATAAAAATAACAATAGAGGGATTCTATGGGGCACAGTAATAACAATATGGGGGCAATAGGGGCACAATAATATTAATAAGGGGTATAACTACAATAGTAATGGGGTAATCATTAGTATTTTAGGGACTCGACACACACCTCCAAGGTTGCAGCGTATTGTTGTATTCAAAATATGGATACCAACTTATGTGTACTAGCCTAGAATGGAATAAAATCTAGCCACATTCATTAGAGGATATATATGTTGTTGTACCAAGAAACCTAGTGATAGGAAACAAGGTCTATACCATCCCTTACCTATAACTTCTCATCCTGGGAAAGAATTTCCATGGATTTTCTAAGAGTTTTACCAACACAAAGGGACATGACTATGTTTGTGGTAGTTGGCAAGTTCAGTAACAAGTGCATTCTCATGCCCTACAAAATTACCATAAAAGGGAAAAAACAACAAACTTGTGCTTTGAACAAATTTTTGTGCACTTCGGGATATTAAGAAGCATCATTTCAAATAGGGGCACCAAATTTCTCAATGCATGTTGGACTATTTTGGGAGATGATGAATACAAAGTTAAAGAGGATTACAACATTCCATCCATAGACAATGGGAAAAAAAAACTAGCCAACATGAATTTGGTACAAATTTTGGGGGTTACAGTTAGAATCATTTGAAGACCTCAAATGAAAATCTAGTCTATATGCAGCACTCTTATAACAAAGACTTATGCTAGTAAGCCCCCATTTGAAACTTGTTTTGGATATTTTCCACCACCACATTTAGATGTTGTATATGGATAACAATGAGTGAGGGATGATTTCATAGGGGATGCATTAAGAGGAAAAAGAATAGTTGAAAAGATTAGACAGATCCATTTACAAATATAACAGATATTGAAGAAGTCAACTGAAAATTACAAGGTCAAGCATGATCAACACAAAAAAGAGAAGTCATTCAGAGTGGGAGATAGAGTATGGTTACTCTTGAATAAGGAAAGACTACAAGGTCTTAGTAAGAAGGTCAAGGCTCTGTGATATGGTCCTTTCAAAATATTAGGAAAGGTGAGAGATAATTCCCATAGACTCAATCTACCCCTATACATGTGCATTCACTCTACGATGAATGTGGGAAATATCAAAATCTATGAGTCTTCCATGTTGGACTAAGAAGAGGAGTAGGTCCTACCTTCCATAGAGGACTTCGCTTAATATGCCCAAGAAAAGTTGACGAAGCATATCATTTTGCAGAGGAAGACTAGAACTATAAGACAAGGGCAACATAACCTTTGGAAAATTGGGTTAAAAGGACAACTTCTAGGTAAAGCAAAATGGTATTCCAAGGAGAAGGTAGAATAAAATTGTCCCCACCTCATTTAGTGAAACTTTTGGGACTAAAAGCCTCCCAAAATGGGAAAGTATGATCCAGAATATATCATTATATTATTTTTCATCTATCTCGATGCTTTCAAAATGGAAAATTTGGAGGAATCAACTTGGAGAGTCATTTTTACCAACCAATCCTAATTTGGACAATTGGGGTCTAAAACATTTCAAATCCATTTTGAGGCATTGAACAACATTTTTTGGGGCCAAAACTCTCTCACTTAAGCATAAAACTCAAGGATGTTTTTCTACATTCAAAGACCTTTCAAACATCACAAGAATAACATCAACCAGAGTCCATGAAAATTTTATGCCTCCTACAAGTTGACCTACCATATTCAACCAATAGAATCAAGAGGATGTGATGATAAACCCCATTACTCATACAAAATGGGCTAGCCACATGGCAAATTTAAAAGAGATTGTATAAGTTTAAAAATTCTAAAAGTTGGAGTTTTCAAAATTTACACCTAGTTGGTTATCGATTCATGTTAAAACTATGCCACCAGGAGTAGGGGTTCCATTGTTGGCAATTGTTTCTTGTTCTGTAGTAGAGTAGAGAAACTAGGAGTGGGAGATAGAGAGAATAATAGATGGATTTAGTGTTTTGTAGTAGCCTAACAAACCAAAGGTATCAGGTGATTCAAATTGGAACATTATATTTTTTTCATCCATCTCAATTCATTTGGAGTGGAAAAAGTGGAGGAACCAACTCACAGGACCGTTTTTACCGGCGGGACCCAGTTTGGCAAAAGGGGGTCTGAAACCTTTCGAGAGCATTTTGAGGCATCAAATGACGTTTTTCAGGAGTGAAAAATTTTTTCTTTAGCATAGAACAATTTTATGTTATTCTACGCATAGAGACCTTTCCAACAATGCAAGAAGCGCATCAATCAGAGTCTGTATGAAAATGTTATGCCACTCAGAAGTTGACCTTCATGTTTTCACACCTATAGTTCAGGAGGATGCCACGTCATCCCCCATTACTCATGGAAAAGGAGCTAGCCAAGTGTTTTGGATGTGAAGGACTCTAGAAGAGTTTATTTTGTATCTCTAGTTAAGAGTTGATGTAGTCAAACTTAACCACTAGTAAATTATTGAGTTATGTTATAACTGGGCCACTAGGAGGAAGAGGCATTCCACTCTTTCGAGATAATTTTGTTCCATAGTTGAGAAAATATATCTAGGAGAGATAGGAGATAGAGCACATAGAGAGAATATGTGAATTTTAGCAAAACATAGCCACAGTGATTAATTCTTTGTACTTGCAGCCATATTTCCAAACAAAGAAAGAGAGTGAAGTGACCTCACCTTCCAGTTGGGTGTTCTCCCGAAAGGGTTTCCCAAAGAGAATATACTGTGTCTTATGTGTGTCTGTGCTTATTTTTTCATTCTCTACTTTCTAGTATAATTTCAATTCACATGCATGCAGTAATTACAGTTAAATCCATAGATCTTAAAGTTTAATACATTGTAATAGTGTAGAATTTTTAGAGTTTTAATATAATATTATTATATATGTTGTGACGAACTGTCTAGTGGAATATCCACGGCAGTTTATGGATCATCAAGTAACTCTAAAAAGAGTGCCTTCTTTGTACTTGTATTATTTCAACAAAAAAGAGAGCCCAATAGTTGCAGCTTCTAGTTGGGTTTTCACCCATAAGGGTTTCCTAGAGAAAATTTGTGTGTTCATTGTGGATGGTATGTGATTGTATTTTTTATTTTCTATTTTCCAAATTTTATCTATTTCTTGCATAAGAAAAAAAAATCTGTAATAAACAAATTTGGAATGTAAAGGAATTTAACCTATGTATATAAATTTAACTTTATTTTTGTTAAATTTGTTGTGCAAAATTGGCCATTGGAACATCCATAGTAGTTAGCAAATCATATTTCTAGCCAAGTATACATGAATTTCATTAATGGAGTTATTGATAAAATAGCTAGTGTTTATATTAAAAAAATAACATCAAAACCATATTAAAACCCAATAAATGCTTGAAAAATGTCTTCAAGGGCATATGATGTTTAAAAACATCCACAATGTGAAAGAAAAATTTGGCCATCTCCCTTGCAGGAGAGTTTACGAGAATCTATGCTCCTCTATTTTTACATACATTGACCAAATAAATGTAGGATTAAAGAATATATTGCAATGACCGACCACAACCATATCTTAAAAGGTCCATTGTTAACATTACAATAAAACCAAACATCATATATGTTATCACTCAAAATTTTCTCTAGAAGTTATCAGAAGAAAGAAAATGACCGAGGTAACCACAAACCAACTTTTAAGGATAGGATCTAGCCAACCTATAGCTCAGAGAGGGCTCTCTCTATATTATTTAGCTTTGTTTGCTGGGATTTCAGGCTAGTTCTGAAGGTTTAGGGGGTTTTTTATTTGTATTGAAGATTAGATGGTGGAATCCTTAAAACAGATGGATAGAATGATTTCTTTAGACCATTGGGATATGGAGTCAACAAAAGGGCAGCAAAGCTGGAATTAACTCACTAAAGGGAGTGCTCAAAGGGAAAGCTAGCAGAGTAAAGTGCAAGTCTTTGGGCTAGATGGGTGAAATGGTCTTAAATAGGGTGAGGGAGCAATTAGGAATTCTCATACCAGGATTAAAATGAGGAACAAAGGATAATCGAAAATAAAGGGAAATTAAGAATCCTTTGCTATAGATTACAGAGAGACAACCTAAACTGAAGAGTAATTGAAAATTCCTTAACTTAGATAATTAGTAGAAAACATTCAAATTCATAACAGTTAAAATAGAGTGCAATTAAGAAAATTATGAGATATCATTCCATGTTATAGCATTCAAATGCAAAAATACATTAAAGATGGTGGAAAAACTTTAAGAAAGATAACAACAACATGAGAAAATACTTGTCTGCACTTCGCTCCACACATGAACCTTGTGAAATATCTTGTCTTTATTCATCAATCCATCTTGCTGGTTCAGTTAGTGATACAATAGCCTTACAATCTTTTGATCAAGAAGTCTATAGAAATGTCTAAGAATCCACACTACATACTTCGAATTGTGAAGTATTTATACAAAAGTTTATTAAAAAATATTTCAAACTAACTTGAGATTTATTCTAGGAAATAAAAATATCTTCTTGCAAGAAGATAGAGACAACGATTGAATTGATTTCATGTTGTCCCTTTTATTGTGGTGTTGTTGGCCTTTATAGTTTGGTTTGTAGCCCTTTATGCTCTTTGTTGTTGAACTTTCACACTGGAGGCTTTAGTTACTTTTGTCTTTCATCTTATACTCTTTGGCACTGATACTCTTTGACCATGCTGCCCTGTTTTACCTTTTATCCTGCTGAATGTACATTAAGATTTTACTACATTTTACTATAGTAAATCAGTCAATTTTTCCCATGACTTAACATTAGGTAACTTGATTTTCAAAATCCATCTATATATCTCATCTGCCTCAGTATACTCAGCAAAAGTAGGCCTAGTGATGAATAGGTGTTTCACCTCATGCTGGACGATAAACAGGTTTTCAAATGTCTGGTAAAGAACTTTTCCTGTTGGAAATGCTTTTATCGATGATTTACTACCCTATTCTTTAGCTATCTCTCTAATTTTGTTGTTATAATCCTGTTGTGTCATGAGCTTGACATTTATGACCAAGGGACTAGGTAACCCTTTCTCTCTCAAAATTTGAAACTTGGTCATAAATCTATCAACTATTACTTGCATATTTTGACAGTTGTCATCCAAGTCTATCATTAAGTTCCTCTTGGAAAGGACCTTCCTTACCTCCAAAATTGTTTCTATCCTATCCTCTATATCCAATTCTTGAAGTTCATATTTGTTTTTACTATTGAGGAAGTGGATGAGTCTAGTTGCATCTTCAGGCTTGTCTCCTAGTTCTTCCTTGACTTTTTGGATAGCTTTCGTAGCTACCTTTATCGGGTCTATCTATTCAAAAATCACTTGAATTGATGGCCAAATATCATTGAAAGAGTCAATGATATTGGCCCATAATAGTTCATTGGCCTTCCCAAGGGGTTCCTTGTTGTTAGATCTTTCTACATGGCCTTTAATATTTCATTCATTCTCGTAGCTTTCTGCACTTCTTCCTTATGCATGATCTTGGCAAGCTTGTAATCTATTTCCAATCTTGTCACTATTCTTTCAATCTGTTCATTTATGTAGCCTAAATATACATTTTCTCCATGGGTTTGACCAACTCTACTGATTTTTCTCCTGATGCACCGGTTGCTAATGTAGACTCTGTTGAAACTCGCTGTGTTGTAGGCATGGGAGCTGTGGGAGCCAATGAGGCTTCCAACATTGAAGGGAGTATTGTTGAGACCATTGGGATGACATTTGGAGATGTAGTGGTAATATCACTTTTCTTCAATTGAATTAAAGTGTCTAATTCTTTCTCTGTCTCCTTCAACTGATCATTAAGTTTTAGGACCAAGTCCATCGACTCTTCATGTATAATTTGGCTCTCTACGACCTCTTGTGTCTAGGGATGTTGCAGCTAAGGTATCTTTAATTGTTTCTTTAGTGTAGCAATGTCATCGTCCTTCTTATTTATCAGTTGTTCAATGGCTTTAATATCTTTGGGATCATGTCCCAATTCAATCACTAAGTCTTCCAAAGACTTGATTCTATTATCCTTGGCATGTGAGGAGGCTTTCTCTAATTGATATTGAGCTAAGATATTGCTCAATGAATTCCACAACTGATGAGCAGCTATGGCTTTACCTATGATGGTGGAGTATATCATCTCTCTAGCCAGTTTGTGTAGTTTAATTTGGTCTATGGGATGAACATCCTTTGCCATCACTTCAAAATCAACTCTCTTGAAATCTGTTGATGTCCTTGGTTGTTGTGTAGTTGTTTTATGAAGGACATCTGTAATTTTCCCTCCTTGATGTCAAAAGCTGACATCAACCTTGTCTCATTGGTAGGTGTGAGTTTGAGATATTGAGCATAAGTTTGAGCTTCTATTTTCCCATTTCTCATCTTGATCTCTTTATATATATCTTTTATATCCTTATCCTTATCAGCAGGCCTACTGAATGAGAATAACTCTACACTTAGTTGTCTTTCCAAAATCTAGGTCTGTGATGTGGATGGCCCTTGTGTTTCCTCAGATAGTGTAGTGCCTTTACTTTTGTCCAGCTCAGTATCAGTTATTTCCACTAAGCCTTCTGTGTCTTCTTCCTCTAAAACAGGATTTAGCCTAGGTCTTTTACTCTGATTGGTCCCATACTGTACATTTGATGTATACACTCTTGAACTTGATGGTTCCTCCTTGGTCCTTTTGGGGTTCTTTTCCTCATTTTGAGGAGTCTGCATGATAGGAGGGGTGCTCATGGATGAATCTTACTGTTCAGGTACCTGTAGAACAAGCTCCATCAAACTGTCTTTATAAGTCACATAAGGCATTCTCTACATCTACCTTTGTACTGTCTCTGTCTACAAGAGTGTTTTCCACCCACTCAGATTGTTTTGCATATCTTTCTATATCTAGTATGGGTGGTGAATATAAGGTCCCAACTTGGCCTTCTTTCTCAATCTAGTCATAAATTCTTGAGGGTCATACCTCCACATGAAACTCTTTTGGAACTTCATTTGCTACAAAATTTGGTCTGCCTCCTTCCCTAGCTCTCTAGAATTGCAGATGAAGGGGCCTAACTCGTTTTTTACTTTGAATTGTGATATTTTCTTGGCCAAGACAAAATTTATCTCATCAGAGTTCATTATTTGTCTATAGTACTCTAGAGAAAATAACCTCATGGGGAGGTATTTGGGTAGTTTATATGGTGCAAGGTAGCAACCAAAAATCCTTATCTCTGTGGTTTTGGTAAAGGTACCAATCTCCCACTTTGCTTTGTTTAGACAACTGAAGAACCCTTTTGATCTATGGACTTATCTTGGATGGAGGGCTTCCTTTAAGCATAGTCATCACTAGATGAAAAAAAGAATTTATGAAATATGAATAGGTGTATGGTGATTCAAATTTGTGGAACAGTGGGGTCCAAAAAATGACAGACCTGGATTGGCCTCTAGTATCAAGATTTTGGAAAGTGAAAGGAAACCTGTCTGACTGATAATACAAAAAATGGTGGTATAATACAAATGAGTATTTGAATACTCTCTCATTGCTTATTCTAGTAAACTGCTCATGCATTCTATGAGCTATGAACTGGGCATAATTATACATGGTTGTAGGAGGTTGTCCTGGGGTGTAAATGGACATGAAGGCAAGTATAAGATGATCAATGTATTCACTTGTAGTGTAGCCCAAAATACATGATATCATGGTCACAATATGCTTGCCCATTGTATAGAAAATAGTTGACATTTATGGAGGGGGATCTTTAGGAACATGTTTTTCTTCTACAATGAAGGTTTGAAACAACTGGGCCAATATTGATGGACTTAACTTCATGTACTGGTCTATTAGATCTCTAATTAAGAGTGGGGTTAGGTTTGGTCCTGGTTGGAAATGTAACATTTCATTGATGGATTCAGTTGTGATAGTAAAAAAAACCTTTTGGTCATGAGACATTATGGGTATATGGTTAGGGGCGTAGCATGCATGGCACATATAGACAATTTCTGGGAAGATATGTACTTGGGTGAACTGATATCGAGGTAAATTGGATTCCCAAAGGCCAATGTCATCCGAATGGTTTAGGTATCTGTCTTTGCTCAAACAATGAATTTTGAGCAGGAGCTCTAATGCACTTGTATCTTTTATTTTGAAATCCCTGTCAGCGAGGGGAAGGTGGTCCAGATCCAAATGTGGAGTTGTAACAGGTCTGACGTTCATGGTGACAGAGGAAGCCATTATTCAGTTCTTGTGGATTTGAATTAGGCTCTGGGGGTTTATTCAAAGGTTTTGAACGGAAATTGGAAACTATCAGAGGGTTTGTTTGTAGGCTTTCAAATTTAAAGTATATTTCAATTAATTTTACTTAATGAAAATACTGGAGAGGTTGAACGTTTCCAAATTTGAACGGGGAGTAGTAATTCTTGTTAAAATACCTGGAATTGGGTGAATTATCTACAAATTTGTAGGCAACTCTAGAGGTTCGAATAGTTCTGGTATGATCTAACAAGTCGATTGGGATTTATGCAGCTTCTTCAAGAGCGAATTCGGGGTTCAAACAGTTAAATCAGATTTTGCAGGCATCGCATTGGCTTGTATAGGTTAACATAGGAAACGAGCGAAAAAAATGAGAAAATGGGCTTGTCGGCCTTTTATAGTGCAACAATTATTTTTTGGCGGCAATTTTATAAATGAACAGTAGGTGGTTTGGCAAGTTGAGTGGGGAGGTGGTATTGGAGGGCAATCGCACCGCTTTTGTGGCATGGGAAGTTTTTAGGAGGGGTCACCCAATCTACTTTAGAGCGCAGCACATAGCATTCGGGGGGTCGAGGAAAACTGCCTTATCGAGTGGGTAAAGGTTAGCTATCGGGCTCGACCAATATGGCTACGGTCTGTTAGATTTGGGCGCTTGTGATCTGATGGTAGTTGGGTAGAGAAGATGCACGGAGGAAATGAACGGGAGTTGAGGGGGGGCCAGGGGTTTTAATCACAGTGGTTTGGGATTAATTTAGGAATTAATCTTGGGTTAAGCGATCGGGCGGGGTTTAATCGCGAGATTAGGGAATCGGGTGAGGTTAATGATGGGATTAACTTAGATTTATCAGAATTAGGTAAATTAAGTAAGGTTGTATCAGGATATGGGTAATTTATATAGTTTTTATTAAAACTAAGGGTTGGAATATTTATTTTAGGGGTTTAATTAATATACAAGAAAAAGGTAATTATGGGGGATTTATATAATAAAATTAGAAATTAATATGAAATGAGCAGAGTGACTATTCCTTAAGCCTAAATGTAAAATATGCACATTTCATTTCATGCATTTGATACTTAGGATAAAGTACTCTTTGTGGGTTTCAAAATGAAAAGGGGTTTTAACATGGAATTGTTTTTACTTTTCCTAGGCAAAAGAGTTTTAACATTAGGAAAAGGGGGTTTTATTAGGGAAATGGAGGGAGATGAATTTTATGAAGGGGATTCTAGCACTCATGTCCATAATTTACTAAGCCACGGATCTGGTCCCTCCAAAAGTCAGGGAAATACTCTGAGCCTCTTTGACTTGTAGGATTTAAAGTACTAGAACATAATTGTGGATAGGAAATTAGTAAGTAAAAGGGAAATATGAATGATGGAGAGTTAATCACATGAACTTGTAAGCCTTTTCTTTTTCCTTCATAATTGATCATACATATTGAAATATGAGTGTAAGCATGATGCATGCATTTTGATCCAATTAAATTTATACTTCAACAACCTTTCTTCTACTTACCCATTTACTTACCCTACCTTTTTTTCTTCATTTTATTTGGGTGCATTTAGGCTAGAAAACCCTTATCAATCCTTTTCTTTTACAAAGTAGACTATTTAATTCTAACCTTATATCATCCAAGGGCTCAGATTAAAATGATGAGCTCCTTTTATTTTCTCTACCTATCTAATGATCTGCCAAGATTAAACTGTTTGGTCAGATTTTATTCTCTAACTATAAACATAAAATTCAAAGCACGGTATAACCAAGATTAACCAGTTTGATTACCATGGATTGTGGCATGAATAACAAGTTGCACACAATCCTTATTATGCATAAAAGTAAATAGTAGTGGAATTTTAGATTTGCCCACTTTCATGGTCTCTTTTTGTTTTTTGGGGTTCATATATTTTCATTTTTTGACCCTTTTCTTATTCTTTTTGTCCTTTGATTATTCTTTTAGGACATACCCTCTACATTTTTTTATTTTTTAATATGGAAAACATTTGTAGAAAGCAAAGGTATGTACAATATTACAAGGCTTAACCTTAGCCATTCAAAATTATGACTCCTATTGGTACATGAACCTAATAGTGGCTCCACTTGGCGATGGCATTTTCTTGTGAAATGTCAAGAACTTTAAAGATCAATGGCCTTTGAATTGTTGTTGATGTTACCTTGCAAAGTGTTCTGCTATGCATTTGCATTATTGATACTTATGACAATGAATCTTTCAAAGCTTAGGGCCTTCTCTTTAGGCTTCAACTTCAAAAATCATCATCCAATCCAAACTAGACTTTTGAAAATAGAATATATACAAGTGAGAAATGAAAATTAGTAACTAGGGTCAAAGTAGTGTTTTAGCATCCGACCATTCATTGGCCCACCTTCTGCATCTATACCATCAATTTATCTCAAGAAGAAAGAATTATTTACTCTATAAGCATAAATGACATAGGGATCTTTCCATAGGAAATCAAATTTCCCATGTTTACCTTTGTCTTCCCTCCTTGAATCCCACTTGAGGACCTTGTCACCAAGATATAAATGTTCAGACTTGGTTCTCTTATCAGAAATGTTTTTAACCCTTTCCTGCATAACTTGACACCTGATATAGACCTCTTCTCTGGTTTGTTGTAGATGAATAGTTTGGTTGATTCTTCTTTGGATGCTATTTGGTTTAACCTGCAATTCTTGGAGCATCTTCATTACTAGTACTCCCAAAAAGGATGGAATGACAGCTTCCATCCCATAAACTAGTTGATAGGGAGAAGTACCAATTGATTTTTTTGTAGTCAATTTGTCTACCCATAAGGCATTGACTAGCTTTTTATTCCAAGTTTTCTTGTTGTCCTCTAGTAACTTCTTAATGATGTTTCCTAGGATTTTGTTTGAGGATTTTTCTAGTCCATTTCCTTTAGGGTAATAAGCTGTAGAATGGCCAAGGTGATATGATACAAATTGCAGAAATCTGTCATTCTTTTGGACTTAAAGGTTGCTGCATTATCAGTATAATCTTAGTTGGACATCCAAATCTTGATAGAATATTGGTTTCAAGGAAGGTTATAATAACAATGTCTGTGGCTTGCCTTGAAGGTATGACCTCTATCCATTTTGTGAAGTAGTTTGTGGCTATCAGGATCCATTTGTGCTGGGTAGAGGAGAGTGGGTGAATTTCACCAATGAAGTCTAAACCCCATTGTTGAAAAGGTATTTCAGTAGAGATTAGCTTGAGGGGTAAAGGTAAAAGCTTTTTCTTTCCCTCAAAAATTTAATGTCTGTGACAGGAGGTCACATATTTTTTGACATCAACAAACAAGGTAGGCCAGTAGAAACCAACTCTAAGGATTTTATCTACAGTGGTCTTCCAGTAAAGGTGTCCTCCACAGTCACCTGCATGAAACTCTTGCAAAAATTTGTCAGATTCATCTTTTAATAAGAAATTAAGAAGAATACCTTCCTGATATCTCCAAAACAGAGCATTTTCTAATATAAAAAATTTCAAGGATTTCATCTTCAAAAACCTGTTTTTAGTTCTAGATAATTCAGGAGGAGCTTGTAAGTTCAGTAAAACATCAATAATATCAGCATACCAAGGTGATTCAATAAAGGTGTGGCTGACTAGTGGAGTCGCCATCTCCTCTCCATTATCTATTGTTGCAATAAAGTTTATATCCAAAGCCTTACAGTTTGATTCAGCCGTGAGCTTGGCTAAACCTTGGCCCTTGATTAACTTAGTAGGTTTTATTTATATATCATACTCTAAAATAGTAGCAATCCACTTTCCCCTCTTTCCATCAGGACCATCCTGAGTTAGGATGTCTTTGACTACTAAATTTGGAACCTAGGCTACTATATGATAATATAAAATGTATACCCTAAAGTCCTTATGGCTTTGACTAAAGCCAATGCTTGTTTTTCCATTATATTGTATTTCAAGGGGGCATCTCTCAGGGCTTTTCTAAAGAAGGTAATGGGTTGTTCATAGCCCTGGTCATTTTTATCTAATAGAACTATAGCTATTGTGTGCTCAGAAGCAAAGGAAAATAAGATGAAATCTCTGTCAAATTTAGGACTGATTAACATAAGTGTTTTAGTTAAGGCTAGTTTCATGTCTTCAAAGGATTTTTTAGCCTCAATAGTCCATTTTATGGTGGAATCTTTTTTCAGCATATTGTTTAGTGATCTAATTAATTCTACCATATTAGATATAAATATTCTAAGAAAAATATTTTTTCCTAAAAAAGCTTGTAATTCTCTAACATTGCTAGGGTGTTGTATTTGCAAGATGGCTTCTATTCTCGCAGGGTCTATTCTTATACCATATTTTTAAATTATGTGACCTAACAACTCTCCTTCTTCTAACCCAAACAAAGACTTTTTGGGGCTCAAGGAGATTCCAAATTTCCTGCATTTAATAAAAACTTGTCTTAGATGATCCAAATGTTGACTATTATATTTTGAAAATACAGTAATATCATTTAGATATATCACAAGGAAATCATGAATTTCTTTTGCAAAGGCTATATCCATAGCCCTCTGGAAAGTGGGTCCTGCATTCATTAGCCCAAAAAAAATTTTCACATACATAAATGTGCCCCAAGGAGTAGTAAAGGCAGTTTTGGGTTGGTCATCAGGATGAACCAATATTTGATTGTAGCCAGAAAACCCATCCAACAATGAGAGTCTGGTTGATCCAACTACCCTCTGTAAAATGTGGTCCATTTTGGGGAGAGGGTAATTGTCTTTTAGTGACACTTTGGTAAGGTTTCTGAGATCCACATAGAGTCTGATATCACCAGTTTTCTTTCTTCTTGGCACCAAGTTTGAGACCCAATCAGAAAATCTAATTGGTGTAATTATTTTGGCATCATACATCCTCTAAATTTCTTTTTCAATTGCAGGTAATAAGATAGGATTGATCCTTCTAAGTTTTTTTTTGAAAGGCTTTTGATTTTCTTTAATAGGAATTGTGTGCTAGATGATGTTGGTGTCATATGATTTGAGGTCCTCATAACTCCAAGAAAAGACATCCTGAAATTCTTTCAACAACTCAATGTATTTTACTTTTTCAGTTGGAGGTAATGATTTTGAAAGTTTGATTAGTTTGGGACTTTCGTTGGTGCCTATATTACATTCCTCTATATCAAACCTTAATGGTTCCATTTTAGGTTTCCTAGGAACATAATTTGAATCAAATAAATCTTCTAGAGGGGTGTTGTGGCTAGCAACAACACCCCCCCCCCCCCCC
>APFE031539347.1:0-16225 GCA_000404065.3 Pinus taeda
GTTGTTGATTATTATTATTTTCAGGCACCTTTACTTTTTCAGTGATTTCATCAAGCACTGTGTATTCCTTGTTTTCTTCTTCCCGTTTCTTTTCCTGCAACTGATTCTTATACAAGACCTTTTCATTGAATATTACATCTCTGCTCCTAATGATTTTGTGATTTTCATAATCATATAAGCGATAACCAAAATCATTAACACCATATACAATAAAGGTACATTTCTTTGATTTTACCTCAAGCTTTGTTTTATTTTCTTTATTAATGTGGACAAAGGCTTCACAGCCAAAAGTCTTTAAAAAATGAGTACTTTACCATTTTACTTGTCCATGCCTCCTCTAGAATACCACCATCCAAGGAACTTGAAGGCCCTCTACTTATTAGATAAACAATAGTGTCTATAGCATCTGCCCAAAATTGTAAAGGCAATCCTGCATGCAATCTCATGCACCTTGCACACTCCATGATTGTCCTGTTCATCCTTTTTGACACGTTATTTTCTTGTGGTGTTCCTGGAATTGTCTTCTCTCTACGAATTCCATTATCTGAATAGTACCTTTCAAACTCTTTACTGCAATATTCACCTCCATTGTCTGATTTGAGACACTTCAACCTTTTTCCTGTCTCATTTTCAACCAAAGCTTTCCATTTCTTGAAAATATCAAATACATCGGATTTATTTCAAATACAACAAATCTAGGTTTTTCTAGTTGCATCATCAATAAAAGTAACATAATAATGACAGCCACCAAGAGATGATACCTGAGTAGGTCCCCATAAATCTGTATGCACAAGCTCTAATTTTTCTCTCTTCTCTTCTTTCCCAACTCTAAGGAATTCGACTCTCTTATGTTTTCCATAAACATAATTTTCACAGAATTTTAAATCAACATGCTTCAAACCTGACAACAAATTTCTTAAGTGAAGAATCTACATCCCCTTCTCACTCATGTGCCCGAGCCTATGATGCAACAATGTCGTATCTTCTCCTATAGAGGTTAAAGCATTAACAGAATTAGAAATACCATTGCATAAATACAATGTACCAACCTTTCCTCCTTTCACTATTACCAAGGATCCTTTAGTGACCTTCCAGGTTTTATCTATGAAAGTACGTACGCAACCTTCACCTCCCAACTGCCCTATTGAAATGAGATTTTTCTTCATATCTGGAACATGCCTTACGTCCTTCAATAGCCATTGATTTCCATTCTGTTGTTTTATGAGAACTATACCCATTCCAATGATTTTACAGGGTTTATAATCACCCAATCGAACCTGTCCAAAATCTCCTTGAACATAATCAT
Organism: Pinus taeda; assembly: GCA_000404065.3. Taxonomy (NCBI): domain Eukaryota; kingdom Viridiplantae; phylum Streptophyta; class Pinopsida; order Pinales; family Pinaceae; genus Pinus; species Pinus taeda. The sequence goes on from APFE031539347.1 coordinate 1,307, forward strand.
GAAAATGTTTCTTATTAGGGGTGGCATGGAATGAGGCCCCTGAATCTACCACCTAGGCATCAATAATATTTTCTAATGAAAGAATCAAAGCATCTTGCAATACATCACCTATTACATTTGCTTCATGATTAGTTTCTTGTTGTGTGTCTCCTTCTTTTCCCTTCTAAGACATGCAGTGTTTCTTCAGGTGTCCTTTCTTCCCAAATTTCCGGCACACTATCCCTGATTTGGACTTGGATCTGCCTTTTCTTGACTTGCTGCGATATCCTGGGCTCTTTCCTCTTTCCATTTTTCCTCCCCTAGTCTCTGTAGTCAAAGCATTACCTGATGTCTCACCGGAGCTTTTCCATCGCATTTCCTCTCTAAGGATTGCAGTGACAACATCATCAAACTTTGAAGTACTAGATCTAGAGACAAAGTTACTAATGACCGTAACTAAGCCATTCCAACTTTCTGGAAATGAGCACAGAAATAACAGAGCCCTAACTTCATCATCAAAATTTACCCCTACAGAACTTAACTGACTTGTAACTATATTAAAATCATTTAAATGGTCTGCAACAGATTCACCTTCTAACATCTTCATATTAAATAAACGCTTCATAAGAAATACCTTATTTGAGGCTGAAGGTTTTTCATATAGTTTGGCCAATGCTGACATTAAACCCTCTATTGTCATTTCCTTTGAAATATTAAATGCTACCGATGCCGCTAGGCATAGCCGTATTATTCCAAGTGCCTTTCTGTCGAGAATATCCCATTCCATGTCTGTCATACTTGTCGGCTTCTTTGTCTTTCCACTCAATGGTAGGTAGAGATCTCTTTGATACAGATAATATTCCATCTACATCTTCCACAGCTGGTAGTTTTGGTCATTGAATTTTTCGACCCTAAACCTACCATCTTCCACCATTGCTCCCACTCGAACCAGGAACCCTTCTCTCCTACGAGTTTATCAGCCAAATAGAGCTTTGGCTCTGATACCAGTTGTTAGAAAATTATATATTACGAAGCAATGGAACACATAAAATATTGTAGAAATATAAACACATAAAACAAGAGAGACACAGATATACGTGGTTCACCCAGTTTGGGCTACGTCCACGAAGAAACAACCAATCCTTCTTTTATTATATTATCTAGCAAACTAAAGAGATACAAACCTACAACAGATCCGTTGTAACTCCCTCTTTTCTCTCAATCTCCTCTCTCTTCCTCACTCTAAATACAGATATACATAGACGCAAATACAATTTCCTCAATATATATCGAGGGATTTCCTCTAGGACAAAAAACCCTAAATTAAACATAACTTCTACTACCGTGAGATCATCCGCCTAATGAACACCCAGATTGACTAGAAATTACTATACTTTTACAAGGCAATTTTACATCTATTTTTAGCTTAGGGGACCATTGGCCCCCGGACCCCCTAGCTGGGGGGGATTAGCCCTCCCAAACCCCCGTGGGGCAGACAAGTCCCCCCCGCACCCCCCCACATGGAGGGGTGTACAGTGTTCCTGGGGTATACATCTGACTGAAACCTTTGAATACAAAAGATAATCAGGCTCCACACCCAACAAAATAAAGTGATGTATGTAGTGAGAAATGTATGTGATTGGTACATTGTAGAAAATGGGACATCTATTAGAGTCTATGGAGCCATAAAAGCCCCTCATTTACTTCCTAGATTTCTACTAGAAAAAACACCTCTACAATAAGTTGAGTATAACACATTGGTACATGGAGTTGGAGTGGCCTTAGAATGAGACAAGAAGTTACCTTAGACCCCACTATCCTTATATGTGAGTTCATACAATTTAAAGACAACAAGGAATAAATAAAAAGAACAAATACCATAGGATCTTTCCATTTGGGAAATAAGGGTTCCAAAGAAATCACCCATTAGGCATCATCAATCATCTCTACAAAGTCTACAAATATAGGTGGCCATCCAAAATGAGGTATGGGTGAAAGAGGAACTTCATAGGAGTGGAATATCTTATGATGTACATTTCAAAATGGGAGGTGGATCTAGGCATAAAAAGGACAAGCCATAAAAGGATCACTTTGAAAATAAGGGTTGAAAAGGATGTTGCAACCAAAGCAATAGTTGAAAAGGAAATATTAAACAAACATGTTAAAGCATTAAGGCTTCAGAAGTAACACGAGGAAGTTAAAAGAAAAAGGTTGAATCACTCCAGCTTTAACAAGAAGAAGTAGAAAATAAGAACTATAAGGAAAACAAAATGAAGAAGGGGAAGGAATAACAAGAAAAAATAAAAATATAAGAAGAATAAAAGTTTAAATGAGAAGAAGAAGAGAGACTTAAAAATGAAGAGGAAAATAAGAAGGAATGGAAGAGACAAAATATATAGACCCAATTAACATTGGGCCATTAGAGACTTCCATCATCACTCCAAGAACTTCCTTCACAAAAGGCCATCTTTCACATGGAGAGGTTGGACTAGGTGAATTTTTCCCTTCTAAATGACATAGAATTGATAGCATGGATGCATTTGTTTCTGATAAAATAAGAAGGAAACTTGTTACACAATCCCATAGTAAGTTAAAATTACTATGAGTGTAAATGCTTAAAATAACCATAGAGACCCCACTTGTGGAACATATTGGAAGAGATCCTATAACTATGGCCTCAACTAAATTAGAATTTTCTTAATTTGTAGAGCAAAACATCAAAAGCATGGCTCAAGAAATTGAAGAGCAAAATGACACGAATCTATGACCTGGAATAAGAGTAAAATGCTACAAGGCCGATATGAATAGTGCCACTAACTTTAGAGCTTGCACTTTTGAGTTTCCATAGAAACTAAGGACAACTCTATGACAACTAAACACTAGCATAAAAGAGTTCTAAGTCTTATCTATGCAATTGATTGCATTCTTGGATACAAACAAGGACAAAAATGTACAACTACATAGAGTCTAGTTGGTTATGAATGCATTGAATAAATGTCAAGAGGAAGATCAAAACACACTTCCATACCTCCCTAAAATGATAAAGGAAAACTATATCAATTATGCAACACTAGCTGACTACCATAGAATAGGTGCAATGCTAAAAAATATGTATCTACATTAATCAACAACTACGCTCACCTACGCACAATTGTCAAAAAGTTGATTGAATTATGCCCCTTACCCAAATTTCTCACCTGTTTGCTTGTAAATAGATAAATAAAACATTAATAAGTTATGAAAATAGTGAAGTCCTGGTAGTCCTCCACCAGTCAATCATGAAACCCTTGACAACGTATAAAATTCCTGTAGAATGGTTCTTTGTGCCTTATAATTTTAAATTCTATTGCAAGCCGCAATCCTAAATATTTAACAAACATTGCTTAAGAATCATCACCCTTTCTCACGATTTCTCTCGGAAATTTGGTCTTCTCATCTATTGGGCTCTATTATAATGTGCAATGCAATGGGTAAATACCATGAGGTTTTCCATGATGCAAGACCAATTTTAACATTAAGATAAATGTTAGGATGTATCCATTCTAACTCTAGATCTATCAAGTGCGAAGAGAGATTTGGTCCCTCTAGATCTAGAGTTAATGAATCTAGGTTGGTTTTAGCATGAAACCCTTACCCCTAAATGCATAATAGTGCCATCTCTAATTCAATTTCCTGCATCAAAAACTTGAGTATTCCTACAATTGGAAACATTTGCCATGGATTGTTCAGACTGAAGTAATAATGTGTAAAAGGGAAACTATACCAAAACAGAAAACGATCATAGTGCTATAATAGGGTGACTATTTATAAAAACATTTAAACAGGTGATAGAATGAAAAGTTATAAAAATATTTAAACTAATAGAATAAAGTGAAGACTTATGAAAACATCTTTAAACATTTTATATTATAAGATGTTAAGCTTTATGTTTGTATTGGAATTGATAAGAAATCATATGAAAATCACATAAAAAAAACATTATATCTTATTTTTTATAAACTTCATCCTAATCCTATCATGTCATAAGAACCCAAAGGCTTGTTTCTTTTCTTTGTAGTACGAACAAAAACATTAACGTAATATGTTGGTTTAAGAAGATATTTAGTCTAAAATACTTTGAAAAATCTTGCAAACCATATATTTGTTGAAATTTTACAAAATGGCCAAAGAAGATTAATCATATAAAAATTAGGTAAATCATGTTTGTAATTGTTGATTTCATTTAATTTTTGACACACAAATCGTAATATTTATATACAATAGTGAAAAGTCTCCAGTCACTCAAACCTAAAGGCCACTTACTTCTACTCATAGAAGTCTGAGAAAAAACATTAGGTTGAAGAAAACTCTAGATGAAAATGCTATCCAGAACCTAGAAACCCTATTTCCACCAAATTGAAATCCCATGAATTAAGATAATATTTTTTAAAATTTTGCACAATGGAAACCCTTGAAAAGTTGATATATGCAACCTAGGGGTGAAAAACACAAATTTGAATGAGTAGCTAGGCTACTGCAAATATTGAATGCTTCCAAGGAACTTTAATTATGAAGCTTTCCAATAAAAACATGCATTCCAAAACATTCATTCCATATTCCCAAAACTTAGATTCATTTGTATATGCTATGATATCAAGAGAAGAGATCATATCTTGTAAAAAGTGTAGGAGGAAAATTATGCATCTTAATGTTATTAGCTTAAAGAAGTTGTTGAAAGAGGGTGATGCATTCCTTTTAGATGATAACTTTGAATCAGATATGTCTTGGATGGAATTGAATCCAAATATTGGGTGCATTAACAAAGACATGATCCTCTTCACATCATCATATAGTCATAAAGTGGTAGACAATGTTTTAAGAAACTTCCAAATAAATTTATGGCAATGATGAATCTCCTAAAATGGATATTATCTTCCCAAATTCTATGGAAACCTTCAGTGTTGAAGGTGTGTTAATGTACTCATAGAGTGTTACTGGCATTCTCATTAGAAGCCTCAACAACACAAGTTACAAAATCTTAACTAGTGATTTGATCATATCTAGCAATCCATGAGATCAGTATGCATGATTTTTGTTGGGGAAGGCAATAAATACAACAAGTGTACTTACACTAATTTCTCAAAAACCCATGCTGTAATTTTGGAGAAAGAGGTTGTTTATCAATCTACCATGGAATCATACCTATAGTAATTTGGTATAGAATTAGGTTTCTAGCAACTTGTTGTAGAATCCTTATAGAAAATTGATGCAAAATCATATAAATATTTTTTCTATTGGAGATATATTTTCCATAGATCACTTTAGAAACCATATCCAACTTCTCAAAATATCTAAGTGACTATGGGATGTTAAATTATTAGATGGATCAAGCTACTTTATGGATAAATGCATTGCATGCATGAAATGCATTTCGACGGTAGAACAACCACCTTTGCCTTGATAAATACATTCCAAGAGCCATTTAGGGAATAACGGTCTAGAAACAAATAAACATATTCCCAAATCCTAGATTCTTCTTCAACTAATGACCTTGGAGCACATCCTTGGAGAGTAGAGAAGAAAGAGTGAAGAACAATATGATTTTGTCTAGTAACTTCTCCCAAATTCCAAAATTTCCATACTCCAGATGGGAGGGATCAATAATATATGTCATAAAAGGAGGATTTACCCTAGTCATGAAGCCATGCTTTCAAAGGAAGGGAGGTGGGGTGCAGGGGGGACTTCCCATGATGTTATCATTCCAAATACTAATGTCTTTCCCATTACCTAGAATCCATGAGAGCCTATCTTGAATGGGAGGAAAGGATGTGCAGAGAATCTTCCAAATTTTTGAACCATTAGAGGGCCAAAGAATCTAATACAAAAAATTGGTATCAGTCTCTAGAAAGGAATTTTATATGGATTATTTTTTTATTTTTATTTTTTTTTGTTTCAGTTGTCAACTTTCTTGATGTCCAATCTCCATAATATTTTAGCTCGTAAGGCTTGGTTAATCGAAAAAGGTTCTTTTATTCCTATCCCACCATGATATTTGGGGGCTCTCACTATGCACCAATTCACCAAATGAAAATGATTGTGGGTTTTTTTCCTCCTTCCAAAGGAATTTTCGTAGCTCTTTAGCTATAGCTTGTTTCAATCCCATAGGGAAAGGAGAGAGGATAACTAATAATTTGGATAAGTTAAGAGGATGAATTTCAAAAGAACAATATGTCCAAATGGATTTAACCACTGCATAGTAATTTGTTTTTTTGGATAAGGTGCGACTAGTGGATTGAATATTTGAAATAAGGTGTGACTATTAGATTGAATATAAGACCAAAGGATTTTCAAAATCTAATGAAGAAACACTAGATCCTTCCAAGACAAAATGTGGGATAAACTACATGCAATTTTCCACTATATCCAATGCAATCAATCCTAATGCATGTCGAGGGAATGGAGGATATGGCCCATACCCTTCATTTGATAGTTTTCCTTGCATAATGCTGGCTGATATATCCCCAACGATCCAACTCAAGCTCCCAGCACTTGCTTCTTACACACAAAAGAACAAGAACACCTATATAAAACCATTCCAAGCAATAGGAATATTGAATACTATTAGATTCTAATATACTCAAGGAAGATTATATCTACCATTTCTTTGCCATACAATATTGAATACACAAGATAATGAAGGGGAAAATAATATAGATCTATATCCATAACAAGAGACGCATTACATCAACCAAGTTTTTTTTACCTTACTCCAACTACTCCTGCTTACTCCAACTACTCCAACTACTCCTTGGCCCTCACACAAATATGAATGCTTTGATATCTAAAGGTTGTTGTAGAAGATTAAACCAACACTTAAAGAATCAACAAAATAATAAAGTAAATTAACAACTTTTTTTTTAAATGATTAAATAATAATTAAAAATACTTGAGTGCATGAATACCTAAATGAGATCCTCTTAGTTTCAAGAATAATTTATTAGACTAGTCTAATATTGGAGAAAATCTCCCTCGATTTGACAGAGAGAAAATGAAGTCAACATTGAATTTGTTGTTGCTCTGTTGGATCAAGGGAGGTTTGCTCGAATATTATTTGAATCCTAGTTTATTCTCTACTGAATAGGGCTAGCCATGTGTAGGTGGAAGCTTTTATTTCCCCTCCCCTAAACCTTGTACCTTTAAAATGGTAGAACAAGCACATGGAATCTCCATATTTCCTTTTCTGTCCACTTCATAACAAATATGACATTCAACCATTATAGCATCTCCACAATCCATTAGTGATTGTGGCGATGCTACAATGACTGGATGCTATCTTTTCCAGGAAGAGGAAAACAAAGGAGATATGGAGATTCCATATGCATGTTCTACCATTTTGAAGGTACAGATTTTAGGGGAATAGATAATAGGGGTTTGTATAAAAGAATCAACACCAAATCTTCCTACTACAATCTCCTCCAATAGTCGTTCTACTGATTCAACTAACACTTACAAAATAAAATAAAAATTAATAAATTAAATTAACAAACAGTTGTATGACTAAATAATAACTAAAAAAGGCTGAGTGCATGAATACCTGAATGAGATCCTCTTGGTTTCAAGAATAATTAATTGGATTAGTCTAATCTTGGAGTAAACCTCCCTCAAATTGACAGAGTAACAACAAAGTCAACATTGACTTTGTTGTTGCTTTCTTAGATCAAGGGATGTTTACTTCAAGATTATTCAAATCCTAATTTATTCTATACTAAACATGGCCAACCATGTGAAGGTGGAAGCTCTTATGGCCCCTCCCCACCTCACATCATACTCAATTCCATCGTACCCAATCTGTCTACTATAAAATAGTTGAAAGAAACACATTAAGGTTCATGCATAAACATTAGAAAAAAAAAAAATCATAAAGAAACATATGTGGTTTTGTACATAAAGAAACACATATCAATCATTCATTAACATATAAAATTCATTCATTCATTAATCATAGACACAAAATACTTCAACTCAATAAATTTTATTATTAAAAATATGTTTTCACACTATGGTACATGATGTTTCTAATTATATAAATAGATCAAAAAAATATTTTTCATTTTTTTTTTTTTTATATGAATTGAGAAAGGAAATGTGTTTCTTCTTCCCCTTCAGTTGTTATGGACTCTACAAGTAATTTTGACAACCTGTTTGTGTACTCATGATGTGGAGGCTGCTGCAAGAAGGGTAGATTATCAACTAAAATAAGAAAGAAATGTCAAATTGATATTTTTTGTTATTATTATTACAAGTATTTTATTAATAAAAAGAGCATTAGAGTGTTCTTTACATACTTGAGTAGTGGAGGCAGGTGGATTAGTTTCTTGTTTAGCCTCATCCTCTACCTATTGTAGAGATTAAACATGAAAGTTATAATTAATACACCATTTAAAATTAAATATTTTTAATTGTAATCCTCTTTTTGAATAATAAAAGGTGAGGCTATCCAATGATTCAAATAACTCATTCAAAGGAAATATCATTGAAGTAGTTCATTAATCTAGAAAATTCCTTTGCAATGTAATTATTTACCTAGTGCACTAGTTGACATCATTGGAATGGTTGAATTGTGCTCCTCTACTAGTATAGGATCCTCATGTATGAAAGTGATCCAGGCAGCTCTAGAAATAAAAGTGGCCCTGAAAAAGCTCAAAAATCAAAGTCACTAGATTGAAGTGAAACTAGGACTAGATCATAGTTATCGTCATCCTAATTCCAACAATGTGAACGCCACTTAAATGTAGGTTCATATGCTCAAGATATTCACGGTCAAAGTTCTCGTCAAACTAGGCCCAGTTGTAGTCACTAATGAGGCAACAATTTGGAAAAGGGATGACTCATGAAATTTGGCAGTTGGAAAGGGAGAAATTTTCTAGTAACCCTTAAAAGCCAGCATCAAGATTTTAACAATTATTGTTAAAAATATATAAAAGTGGGGTGGCAGGCCACCACTGGTATCACCCCCAATGAAAAATGTTTATATATAACATTGTGGGCATGAAACCCACTAGTGGAACCACCCAACCCTTCAATACAACAACAAAAGGTGGTGGGAGGCTGACGGGGTTCAAACCCGCCTGACCTAGGTGGGACAACCCCCCAATGGGTGACCTCAAATTAAAACACCACCAACAACATTACAAAAAATGTCACTTAATAAAACAAAAGGCTAAACCATATATGGGGCATGACGGGTTTTGAACCCAGTTCACCCCCAACAAATATGAAATTATGCTACTGCAACCCACAAGCCCAACGCCTTATTTGTGAATTCCAACCACACAAATATATTTAAACTGACCTTTTCCATTCAACTGAGCGAGGAGTGGTGTAACTAGAGTAAGGAGATTCAAATTGTAGGTGCAACCAGGAGCATGTCTAGGCATGCATGGATTTCGAGAAATATTCCTAAGGAATCTTGGGAGAATTTTTTTCAAGGAATCTTAAGGGAATCTAAAGATTCCTTAGAGCTCCAGAGGTCACTTTCTCATAATAGGGTCAAGTTTATAGCCGTTTGACATGATTTCGCACCACGAATCCAATGGTGATGTCCATTTCTGTATCTAAGCTTTGCATTTTCAGTCTATGCCTGAAAGTGGAGGTATAAGGATCATTTATGTAAATTTGATTGTATTTCATTTCTACTGAAATTTAATTAAAGAGGCCTCCCCACTTTGAGGAGAGCCCAAAGATGTAGCCCACACGGATTGAACTCCATAATCAAATCATATTGTGCCTTTTATCTCATGGTCTCTTTTGATTTCTACTTCTTTTCATGTGTTTAATTTACTTGGCTACATGCTCTTTTATATGAAATTCTGTATGCATCCTTGAAGTAAAATATTTGGATCTAGTTTGGTATCAGAGTAGTTCTTCTTGATGTGAGTTGAATGAATGAATGATAACCAAGAACAAGCTCCAAAGAAGATAGGGGAAACATAAATCCTTTGATCCTAAAGCATGACGCTCACCATGAAGATGGAACATGGCAGACGAGGAAGCTCGAATGGAGGAAGAGTGAAATTATCACAAGATATTCTTCACCATGCTAGAGAAAGTTGACAAGTTGTTTGTAAAAGATGAGAAGACAATCAAGTCCAAGAAGAAAGAACCAGATTACCATGCCTCGGTAAATCATGAAGGTGGAAGAGGAGAGCCTCATGAATCGCCCTCTCTATCCTCTAGTGACAATTCATATTCTTCCTCTTGTCGTCAGTCTAACAAGCATCATAGGAATACATCTAAGAAGCCATTTTTTATGCTAGATGTAAAGTTTGATTTTCCTATGTATAATGGAGAATGTAATTCAGAGAAAATAAAAAATTGGATTAGACATATCAAGGTTTATTGTCAGATTTAGTCGATTGAGGATGAGGTCAAGATCAAATTAGCTTCTCTTAAGATAAGTGGCAACACTCTTGTGCTGTGGGAGAGAAAGTTGTAGAAAGGCAACCAAAACTTGGGTAATCTCCTTTCTTCTTGGTCCAATTTTGTTTATGCAATAAAGATCAGTTTTATCCTTTGGGTTATCGACAAAAGGCTTTAATGGAATGGAAATATTTGAGACAAGGAAAAGGTCAAAATGTACAAAGGTTCAAAAAAGCGTTTAGAAAACAAGCTTTGAATTTGGGCATTTTACTTGGTTCACTAGAAATTGTAACAAAGTATATTGGTGCTTTACATAGTTACATCAGGCATTCTTTGTTGTTATTTGAGCCTACTACTATTGATGCATCTAGTGTGAAGGGAATTCGCCTTGAAAATAGGGGCAATAATGATAAAGAATAGCAACAACATAAATCATCCTTCAAACCTCATAATGGAAAGTTCAAAGGAAAAGGCAAGGGAAATTACAAGAAGGTAGCTACAACCAAGAAGGAGGAAGGAGCAAAGCCATCTTGCACACATTGAAAGAAGGAAGGCCATGATGATGAACACTGTTGGAAGTTGCATCTAGAGTTGAAATCAAAGAGATTTGGTGGAAATAACAAGCAAAAGATGGTGATAACTATGCATCAGGACCTTCGATCCAATTCTGATGACGAGACATAGATCACAACAGCGGGCATACAAGGTACTCTTTCTCTTCATGCTAATGAAAATTTTGAATTTCATGGACGTACAATTTCTTCAAATGAGTCTCTTATTAATGAACGAAAGAGGACTGAATTATTCCACAATAGAGTCATAATGAAACATACTAAAGTGGAAACCTTGTTTGATTCGGTCTCATAAGAAAATTTGATTTTAGAATCCTTGGTTAAGAAATTAGGATTAGAGACCAAACTTCATTCGAAACCCTACCCTCTTGGTTGGGTGTGTGATAAAGCCAAATTACATGTAACCAAGCATTGTAGACCTATATTTGTGATTGCATTTGAAATAGTAGATGAGGTTGATCTTGATGTTGTACCCTTGGATATATGTGGCATTGTAATAGGGAGTCCATATTTGTATCACAGGAAAGCAATTTTCTTTCGCCATGAAAATAAGTATCATCCCATGAAAGATGAGGCGGAATACATTGTTAGAGCTCATCGTGCCAAAATTAGTGCCAGTCTTGTAAGTGCAAGTCAGATGAAGAGATTGATAAATTATAACAAAGGGTGCATGCTCATGGTTGTGAGAGAAAAATATGCAGAGACATCTAAAGCTTTCTAGGATTGTGATCCTACTCATAAAAAGGAATTGTATGAAATTGTTTTTAACTATAATGGGATTTTTCAGGAACCAAGTAGATTTTCTCCAAAGCTTGAAATCCAACATGAGATTCACTTGCAGCAAAATGCTCCTTTACCCAACATTAGTATGTATAGGTTGTCAACCATTGAGATGGAGGAGGTAAAGAAACAAGTATAGGAAATGTTGAACCAATGGGTCATAACGCCAAGTTCTTCTCCATGCGCTTCACCTATTGTGTTGGTGCCAAAGAAGGATGGAACATGGAGGATTTGCATGGACTACAGATAACTCAACAAAATAACAGTGTAGAATCGGTACTCTCTCCCTCACATTGATGATTTGTTAGGTCAATTAAAAAATGTTGTCTATTTCACAAAACTAGACTTGTGCAATGGCTATCATTAGGTTAGGATTGCAGAATGGAATGTATGGAAGGCTGCATTCAAGACAAAATAGGGGTTTTTTGAATGACTCATGATGCTATTCAAACTATGTAGTTCTCCAACCACATTCATGAGGGTGATGAATGATATTTTCAAGCCTTTTCTTGATGGTTTTGTACTTGTATATCTTGATGACATTCTTGTTTTCAGTAGAACATGAGAAGATCATGTGATTCATGTTAAAAATGTGCTTGATGTTTTCAAAAAAAAAAATTGTATGTCAAAATGTCTAGTTTGAATTTGGTAAGACCTCTTTGGTTTACTTGGGTGACATTGTCGGAGGTGGAAAATTAAAAATAGATCCTTCTAAAATTGATGTGATTTTAAAGTGGCCTAAACCCACCAATGTTACAGAGGTTCATAGCTTTTTGGGTGCAATACAATACTGGAGAAGGTTCATTTCCAAGTTCTTAGTCATTGCATCCCCCTTACATGCATTGGCAAGTGTGAAGAAAACCTTTCAATGGGGAGGAAAGAAGTAGAAAACCTTTGATACACTGGAAGAGAATATCAATACCACACTAGTTTTGGCCTTACCTAACCTCCAACAACCTTTTGAAATCGAGAAGGATTCTAGTGGATATGCCATGGGAGAAATGTTGGTGCAGTAGAGGAAACATATATGTTATCGTTCAAAAACATTATCTCAAGTTGTTGTGAACTATCCCACATATGACAAGGAGTTGTATTCCTTGGTTAAAAGCATGAATTAGTGGAAGCACTATTTGATTAGCAAGGAGACCATCATTCACATAGATCACCAGCCCTTTCAGTACGTCCAGCTGCAAACCAAGCTTCAACAAGCACATCATTTCAGATGGATGGGATTCCTCCAACAATTTCACTTGGTAATGAAATACAAGAAGGGCACCAATAAAAAAGTAGGATAAATGATTTCTCGCCTTCCTATTTCTGAATCTATAATTTTGCAAAATGACTCTTTATCTTTTGAAATTTATGCTGAAAAATATGTTGATGATGATTATTTTAAGGAGATTTATGCAAAGATGACTCATGGATCACAAGTGAACAATTACCATTTGTAGGGAAAATTGTTGTACCACCTTGGCAAACTTTGTATCCCTACAAATGAGAGAATACATGTAATCAAAGAGACACATAACTCTCTTATGTAAGGTCATTTTAGTGTAGGGAAAACTTTGTTTCATTTTCAAAGGTTGTGCTATTGGTCCCACATAAAAAATAATGTGACTTGACATGTAAAGGGATATGTGTTGTGTTCAGTTAGGAAGCCCACTAATAGAAAATTGGGGCTCTACACACCACTCCCTTTTCCGAGTCATCCATGGGAAAGTGTGTCAATGGATTTTGTTGGTGGTTTTCCTTTGTTTAGAAGAGGTCATGACTATTTGTATGTTATTGTGGATTGATTTTAAAAACTATGTGTCTTAATGCCTTGTGAAAAACAGATCACTACAGAGTAGACAGATCGTCTCTTCTTCCAATTTGTATGGGTCCACTTTGGGTTTACCACATCCATTGTGTCTGATCAAGACTCTCGCTTTCTTGTATATATTTGGACAAGTTTGTGGAGAATGATGGGAACCAAGATGAAGAATAGCACAACATTTCATCTACAGACCAACGAACAAATAGAGGTTGTCAACTACATAGTGATACATGTACTTTGAGGCTATTGTGGCAAGAATCCCAATTTGTGGTATGATCACCTTCCTTATGTACAACATGCATACAACTGGGCAGTGCATTCATCCACTCAGAGCTCACCATTCGAGACATGCTTTGGATATTTTCCAAAGAATCCCTTAGACATGGCCATTGGGAGAGATTAAGATTCCAATGGGGAAGATGACATGGAAAATGAACGAAAGTTCATTCAAAAAATTTAGATGATTCACCATGTAGTGCAAGAGAATTTGGAAAAAATTCAATCTCAATACAAAGCTCAACATGAAAAGCATTGATTCGATCACCAATTCTAAGTTGGAGACAAAGTGTGGCTCCACATCAGTAAAGACAAAATAAAAGGGGAAGGAAAGAAGTTGAGACCAATCCAATATGGCCCGTTCACCATATTAGAGAAGATTGGAGGCAATCTTTTTTGCCTCTATTTTCCATCATACATGTAGATGTAATCAATGGTGAACATTTGAAAACTTGAAGCTTTATGAGCCTCCTTTGATCATGGACACTGAAGAGGTTGGACAAGTTCCTACATTGGATGACTTTGCACCCGAATACTTGGACAAGCTACTGAGGATATCATTATTGACATGAAGACTATAACTTCATGATAGGGAGATGTGCAGTACCCTTGTATTGGCTTCAAGGTAATGCATTTAAGTAAGGCCTGATAGATGGAAAATGAGAAAGTGAGGGAGTGATTCCTTCAGTTTCCAATTGAGTGATAAATATTTTGGTGGCCCAAAATCTCATTAGTGGGGAGGAATGATCCAGGTGGCTTTAGAAATAGAAGTGGCCTTGAAAAAGCTAAAAAAGTAAAAATCATTGGATTGAAGTGAAACTAATACCAGATTGTATTTCTTGATGTCCTAATTCTAATGATGTGAATGACACTCAAATTTGAGCTCATATGCTCAAGATATTCGCGCTAAAAGTTTTGGTTAAACTAGGCCCAATAGTAATCACTAATGAGACAACAATTTGGAAAAGAGGTGGTGCATGAAATCCAGTCATTAGAATAGGTAAATTTATGGCCTCTTTAATTTGTCCAGTAACCCTTAAAAACCACCATTGATATATTACCCATTATTGTTAAAAAAAAATAAAAAAATATAAAAGT
>APFE031539347.1:31468-90430 GCA_000404065.3 Pinus taeda
GGGAATCATAGTGCCAATCCGGTTTTCTGATTGGATTTCTAATTTAGTGCCCATGAGAAAGAAGACCGGTGAGATTCGCTTGTGCATAGACTTCAGAAATCTGAACAAGGTGTCATTAAAAGACAATTATCCGCTGCCCAAAATGGACCACATATTGCAGCGGGTAGTGGGGGCATCAAGGATGTCATTGCTTGATGGTTACTCCGGGTATAATCAGATTTTGGCGCACGAAGATGTCCGTGACAAGACAACATTTACTACTCCATGGGGTACATTTCATTATGCCAAGATGCCATTTGGATTGAAGAACGCGGGTGCCACATTTCAGCGGGCAATGAACATGGCCTTTGCAAATGAAAAGATGTCTTTTTAGTTGTTTACCTTGATGATCTGACCGTGTTTTCTAAATCTGATGAAGAGCATTTGTTTCATTTGACTAAGGTGTTTCAAAAGTGCAGAAAGTATGGAATTTCATTGAATCCGAAGAAGAGTCTTTTTGCTATGAGCGAAGGCAAGCTGCTGGGTCACATCATTTCTAAAGATGGCATTCGTATAGATCTTACACGAGTGGAAGCAATTCAGCAATTGGAGCAGCCCCGTAGCAAGAAAGAAATTCAGTCCTTCAATGGTAAATTAAATTTTCTGCGTCGTTTCATCCCCAATCTTGTCGAACATCTTAGAGAGATAACCAATATGCTCAAGAAGGACAGCGAACTCAAATGGACCGAAGAGGCGGTGAAGTCTTTTAATTTGATAAAGGTAATCTTATCTTCAGCCCCAACTTTGATCAGCCCAGATTACACACAAGATTTTATTTTGTTTTCATTTGCTTCCGAGTATACGTTGGCAGCCGTGTTGATGCAAAAGAGAGATGGAGTTGAAAGGCCCATATCTTTTTTCAGCCGCATCATAAGAGACGGAGCACTAAATTATAATATCATTGAGAAGCAAGCATTGGCGCTGATCAAATCTTTGAAAGATTTCCGGGTATACATATTGAATTCTCATATTTTAGCATATGTTCCCAATGCAGCTGTGAAGGATGTTTTAGTACAAACGGAACCGGAAGGAAGAAGGGGTAAATGGATCGCTGCACTATTAGAGTATGATGTAGAAATTAAGCCTACCAAGTTGATTAAAGGTCAAGGTCTTGCTAAGTTGATGGCTGAAACAAATCTTCACCTCCTCGATATCAATTTAATTGCTGCCTTGTCTGATGAAGATGAAGAAAATTCAGTTCTACAGGTATCCGATATCTTTGTGTCTTCTCCATGGTATGCTGATATAGTTTATGTGCTTCAAAATTTGTCTTCACCCCCTGGAATGCCTAGAAACAAAGTTAGAACATTGAAACTAAAGGCTGCTAAATTTTGTATTATCAAATCTGCACTTTATTGGAAAGATCCCGGTGGCATATTGCTGAACTGTCTGGTCGAAGAGGAAGCTAAAACAACAGTGGAAGATTTTCATAAAGGTGACTGTGGGGGTCACTTATTTTGGAAGACTACCGCTAATAAGATTTTGAGAGCTGGTTTCTATTGGCCTTCTTTATTTTCTAATGTGTATAAAGCGGTAAAGAGCTGTCATGAATGTCAAATATTTCAAGGAAAGCATAAATTACAGTCGTTGCCTCTCAAACCCGTTGAAATCAGCGCACCATTTCAGCAATGGGGCTTGGATTTTATTGGCGAAATCCACCTAGCATCTTCAGGGCAGCATCGATGGATCTTGACCGCCACAGATTACTTCATGAAGTGGATTGAAGCCATTCCCACCCGGCAAGCTACGGACTCGGTAATTATCTCTTTTATTGAAAGTAATATCTTATCACGTTTTGGCTGTCCACATAAGTTGATTACAGATAATGCAGCAGCATTTAAATCGAAGAAAATGGTTGATTTTTGCTATAAATATAACATCAGCTTGGGGCATTCGACCGCCTACCATCTGCAAGGTAATGGGCTGGCTGAATCTTCGAATAAATATCTAGTGAACATCATAAAGAAATTGCTGGAAATAAATAAGAAAAGCTAGCATAAGAAGTTAATAAATGCATTATGGGCTGATCGAGTAAGTCAAAAGAAGTCAATTGGTATGTCACCTTTTGAACTGGTTTATGGAGTAGATGCAGTGTTTCCTACCTCACTTAGTGTTCCAATAGCCAAGCTGTTTCAAGAAGCTGATGGTGAGGAGGATCCCATGCAACGGCGGATCAGTCAAATGATTCATTTACAGCAGACATGAGCAGAGGTTCATCTGAACTCCCTTAAGTTGCAGGAGCGCATAAAGAAAATCTATGACAAAAGGGCCAAATCAGATGAGTTTCAGATTGATGATGCTGTTTTGAGATGGGATGCCCGCAATGAAGACAAAGGGAAACATGGAAAATTCAACAACTTGTGGAAAGGTCCTTACAAAATTGCAGCATATCGCGGTCCAAATGCTTTTCTTCTCAAAGAAATGAATGGTGATGAATGTCTTGGTGGGTCGGTGAATGGCCGACTGCTCAAAAGGTATTATACTTGAGCATTTTCTGCTCTAAATCACTCTCATTGTAATTACCATTTTATTTGCATTCTGCCAGAAAGTGTGAAACTGATCTCCCATCTTCAGTTTGGGGCCCGCGGTGAAGGCTATAATTCTGAAAATGGTGATTAGTTGGTGTGAGTTTTGCAAGTTGTTTCAGTCAGTTTATTTTCTGCATAAAGTAAGTGAGTTAGTGTCAAAGTCAGTCTAGGATTTCAGTCAATTGTCCAAGTCAAATAAAGTCGTTTCAGTTTGGTCAAATGTGTAGAAGTTAACTCCATTTCCCAAAGAATAAAGCACTGGTCTGCTCTCCCAGAGGTCTAAGGTTCTTGGCACCTCCAAGGAGCTACCATCCCCATTGGAGCCAATGTTAGAGTCGGTCTTGAGCCCTCCATCAATGATCAAAACTCTTTGCATTTTTCATAGGTAGGTGTCTCATCAGTGTCAATTTTTTGCATCCCGTTAGGCATGCCATAACCCTAATGGAGGAGCTGATGTGTTTATACCCCTCTTGGCATTGCTGGTTTAGGTCATTTCAGTCATTAAGCTCTTTCAAGCTTGTCTTGTCTTCTTTTGAGGTCAATTTCCTAGGTCTAGGGTTTTGGTCAAAAATGTTACAAGGTCATGTGTTTGAAAGTCAATGAGTGTTCAGTAAGCCAGAGGGATGATTGTAAAGGTGTTTCTTCTAAATTTTTATCTGGTACAGTTAATCTTCACCTTGGATCTAAAAACCTTGTTTTTAAAGCCAAGGTCATTTTTCATTTATTTGTAAAAAGTGATGAAATTTCGAAAGTCTTCAGTGAACAAAATGCAACCCTGGTCCCCTTGCCAAGGTCCCTCAGATGATCTACCTGCAAAAAGAATCAAGCAAAAGCATTAAATCAGTCAATTTTAGGACAAAAGGAAACCAAAAAGACAACATCATGTAAAGTTTAAAAGTGTCATGAAAACACATTAGAAAGTGGGTTTGGGCATGAAATTTTTTCAAATGAAACCTATAAAGGCCCAAACTCCCTCCTTGCACTCTCATTGTGTATTCATAACCCTTGCAAGAGAGATTGGGCGAACTTCCAAGTGAATTGAGGTGAAACTAGTTGAAATCGGGCTCACGACAGGTGCGCGACTTGTTGGGAGGTGCGCGACCTATCAAAGGGTCTCTCACAGAGGAATTTTGCAATGGGCACGACACGTCAAGAGGGGCGTGACTTGTTGGGCATGCTGCGTGACCTGTCAAACTGTCTTCCCCCAACTCATTTCAGAATTGCTCAAGCATCCTTTAATTCATCAAATCGTTTGAGCATAGAATTCAGCACTTTTTACAGGCAGAATCAGCAGTACAATTTGTCCACTTTGCTCCTAAACTATGTCAGAAACCGAAATTTATGAGCAAAGTGATGACCAATCAGCAGCTGCAGAAATTGAGGAATAGAGGCAGCCTCGTAGGGGTGGTAAGGGTGGATATCATAAGCGAGAGGATCCCACCTCTTTGATAGAGTTACAAGCTTGTCCTTTGGCAGTATCATGTTTCCAGTACATGTCTTGCTACGAATTTTGCGAGAGGATCTCTCGGATTCAGCACCATCGAGAGTTGGCCCGCCTTTTTGTTTTACACTTGCATGATGGACATGTCAACCTTGTAGGGGTAAACTTTATATTGATACCCGAGGTGATCTCACAAGCTACAGGGATACCTAATGTTGGTGAGGTGTGGAATAAGCGCAAGTTGTTAGATTTATTTTTTTTGAGCCTTATGTTCGGCCACCATTCATGAGACATATGGCAGGTGTGTTTCCATTCAGGTTTCTCAGAAGCGAGTATGCTCCCATGGTGAAGCTCATTATGCATTATTTTACTTGTGAGGGCAGATTTTCACTAGTGTACTCATATCACATTCACCTCTTGATGCATTTCACCCGAGTGAGGATGATGAACATCCCGGTTTTCTTCTTTCAGAACATTCAGAGGATGGTGCCCACGTTGTAGAGGAAGACCCTGGCACAGCAGTACAGGAGCCTTTACCATCATGGTTTGATTCAGCTAGTAGTATTGCATCAGTTGACTCAACAGGGCATCTCATGGGAGGAGTTCATCTCTCATGAGTTTTTCACAGTACCATCACCGCCACATCCTAAGGTTGTTCACGAGGAGGGAGGACCATCACATCAGCATGACATCCCTGTTACTAGACATGTCAGCTCCTCACCTCAGGTCACCTATCAGAGAGGTCCAAGGGCCTTATTTGCAGCAGCTCGGCGAGTACTTTCTCCACGCCAGGTGGAAGGGGTCTCGCCTTCTTCATCAGCACCGCGAGTGTTATCTCCACAATAGGTGGAAGGGGCCCCGTTTCCGACAGTAGCACAGGTATCAGAGAGGGGCAAGCAGCCCATGATTGACGAGAGATTTTCAGGTGATCCAGTTATTGATCTTGACACCGGTTCTCCTAGCACAGAGCTCAAGGATATCATCCGAGAGCAAAGTACCGAGATTCAGTCACTGCAAACAAAATTTTTGATGGCAAAATGGATAATCAACTATTTAGAGCAGCGAAACAAATAGTTGGAGGATGAGCACAAGTTATATGAGCTACAGAAAATTCG
Organism: Pinus taeda; assembly: GCA_000404065.3. Classification (NCBI taxonomy): domain Eukaryota; kingdom Viridiplantae; phylum Streptophyta; class Pinopsida; order Pinales; family Pinaceae; genus Pinus; species Pinus taeda. The sequence continues at coordinate 36,592 of APFE031539347.1, forward strand.
TGAAGACCGGGAATTGGCTCGTAGGAGACCCGGTGACTTGAGACCCATAGATCGAGAATCTATGTTTATTTGGGACAATGCTCATCTGAAAAGGTTGTTGGCTAAGGCCAACCAAAATAACAAACTGCTGAGGAACATGAAAAATCATTATTGGGCACGGATGCACGTGTGCAAAGCAAAGATGAAAGTGCTTCAAAGGCGGTTGGCAAAAGCACTAAAACAGAGAAAAAGGCCCAATCCCCTCCGTATCTTGGCCGAGGCTTCCTTGAAGGGGCATAGCACTAAATATCTCAGCCACAACACAAATTTCAAAAAATTTTGAGCATTTTGGGTCATTTTTGGTATTTTTTGGCAATTTACAGGTTTTTGCTCATTAACGCGTCTCACCCCCGGTGAGACGCGTCGTCCCGGCAACTCTATTTGACAAAAACTCAACATTTCCAGATTTTTCATGCAAAGTTACATATGCACATGGATGGAATTGAGATTTTGTGAAGTTTTGGGCCTCCATAAAGTAAAAAAATGCAAAATTTGACTTTCTGCCACTTTTTTGAACTGCAGAAAGCTGTCTTGGGAGAATTGAGTTTTGACAGGGCAAATGAACTCCAAATCCAGAAATTCCAGTTGGGTTCGAAAGTAGACTCACATACTTTCCAACAAGCCTACGCGTGCCCAATTTGGCCACCTGCAAGTGCCCCAAACATGGCTCCAAAGGTGCGCGACATGTCAGGCAGGGGGGCGTGACATGTTGGGCAGTTTTCACAGGAATTCATCTACAGCTCAGGAATTCACCTAGCTTTGACCAGTTTTGACTTGAGATGAGATTTTTCACCCTCTTTGATGTAATTAATGTATTTTCATGTTGCCATGACACTTATTTACCTATTCTAGAAAATTATTGCATGAAATAGAAAATATTTAATGAATGGATTGGTTTCCTAGTTTATAGAGGCAAGTTGTTTTGACTGCATAGTTGTTAGTGCTAAGTTTAGAAGTGGTTGAAACAGCTCCTAGAAGGATGAGATCGACCCCTAGAGGCAGGGAAATAGGTTATATCATCTATATTATGTACCTTCATACTCATTTTCATGGTTGGACTCTTGAGGGAGAAGCTATTATTGTATTATTTCACTGTATCTCTGCAATTTTTGGCTAAGCAAGACTAGGGTTTTGCAGTCCTCTTTGGGATTCTTGTGGACTCATGTGTTGATGGTGTGTTTCTCAATGTTCTTGTAAGCTTTGTTATGTGATTCATTTCCTTTCTTTACTTCTGCACATTAAACAAATGAAGTGTTAAAGTAAGAATTCATGCTTGCCATGCTCTGCCTTTTAAGTTTGTTTAATTTAAATGTTTTCTACTGTTTAAGGAGAATTCAAAGTTATTGTTTGCTCTCCTTAACTCCTCACCTGTCATTCCTAATCATCCACCTCAAATCAAAGGCATCAATACTGTCTCCTACCTCGCCCCAAAGAACCCCCTGCAAAAACTATGTCCAATTCCCGCACCCAAAATTGCCATCCCCTCAATTTGCCACCAAAAACCCAAAAACCCCAAAATCAACCCTTTTGATCAGTTTACTAGCCTAATATTAGTGTTACCTTATTGGTCTTCTCATCTATTGAATATTTTACGAGATAGACCGGAGAGAGCCTTCTCCTGCCCCGTAGGGCTAGCTATGAGGCTAAATGGTTTGATGTAGCCTTGAGGTTTACCTTTCTCAGCCTGAGGTGAAATTTCAAGCGCTAACAAAAACAACATGTAATGCTAAATCACACCACATCCTAATTAACCATTTAAATAGCTAAACTAATCAGAATTGCTAAATCAACACTAACGTAATGCTACTATCTAATTTATAGAAGTAAAGAGAATCAAACTAAACTAATGAATAAGCAAAGAAACTAAACTAAAGTTGTTTTCACGTTTTTGGTTTTTTTGGTAAAATCAAGCATGCAAGGAGTTAAGCAAAAGATCAAGTGAAGATTGAAAATAGTGAAAGGAGGATGTAACGAAGCAGAAGTGCATCAAAACCGTTGGATTGATCAGGGATAGTATTAATGGGAGATGAGCGGCGGAGGTCTTATCGCATAAGATTATGTGAATATATGGATAAATAAGACTAATCGGAAGATGAATGGCAGAGATCTTATCGCGAGAGTTTTAAGTCAAGAGATGAGTGAACAAGACTAATTAGAAGATGAATGTTGGAGATCCTATCATGTGAGTTTGAGTGAATACATGGATGGACAGGATTAATGAAGGATAAGTGGAAGAGATCTTAACGCAGGAAAAACGTCCAGAATGATGGAGCTAGTTTTCATAGGTGGTAAGCAGTTTCTCGCACGCCCTCAAGGCTGTAAGTAGAATTCCAAAATTTTGCACAATTAGCCTAAGGGAGTAACACGTAGCATGAGGAAACCACTTTTCTCACATGCTCTGGGGTGGATATCGGTTGTGCAAGAATTTGCGAGAGATTGTGCAATATCCGTTGGATCGAGTGGTGTTGATCAATGGTGGAGATCAGCCAAGCTAGTTGGCAATCGGGTGACATGATAGCCATTGGATCAAGTGAGACAGATCAATGGTGGAGATGTGGAGCGCCTAAAGTCAAATATAGAAATGAATAAAGGTGGTAAGCAGTTTCTCATGTTCTTTAAGAGTTGTAAGTTGTATTTCTAAAGTTCACGTGATTATCCTAAGTGAATGACACGTAGCACGGGAAAACCACTTTTCTAGCGTGCTCTCAGGTGGATATCGGTTGTGCAAGAATTCATGCGGATGGTGTGATATCATATCATGCAGGTTTGATCAACAATGGAGATTGGGAGTGCATAAAGTATCGAGACGACGTGATAGCCATTGGATCGAAGGCGTGATATAACGACAGTGGAGATCTAGAGCAAATAAAGTTAAGCATTGAAATGAATTAGATGGTTATTTGTTAGGTTTTCTGTGGATCAGACGATAAGGAGATCTACAGGTATAATCCACTGAAGACATGATTTATTGGCTCGCGCTTAAGTGTTTCGTGCTGAGGGAAATGAGAATATGAGTGAGATCTATTACAGAAAGAGAGTGATTGAAGACGATAATGATGAAATGAACCAAGTATTGTATTAAGACAACAAACTCCAAAGCTTATGCGATAAATAGAAATCTAAAACACAACCAATCTACTCTACAATGGTGTAATTAAAATGCATCTACTTAAAAAAATGAATGGTTAAGCCATGAATCTATGTGCTATACTGCTGTAATGGAAATGCAACTATTTAAGAAAATGAACAATTAAACCATGGATCTATGCTAGCATACATGTACATTAAAGAGGAGCTTTAGCTTCTAGGGTTGGCCCTAACCAAAGAGCTTCAGCCCTCTGAATTAACTCAATGCTGGCTCAAAACAAAACTCATTCTTATTATCAAAACAATGGATTACATCAACAACTGTCACAAGTATTGCAGCTCAAAAATAAAGTAAAGTTTTACAATCAAAAGTCTAAATCCTACTAAGGTCCTAGGCCTCTCTACTTATACGACTGAAGTCTCCAATGACTTCATTAAAATTAGGGAGCCTTGGCTTCCAAACTAGAGATAAACTAGTGCTTTGACTTCCACTTGCTCGACTACCTTGTAGTCCTCATGATTTGGCTGGTTGCAGTCCCAGCTAATGGAGGACTATTTGAATGGAGGGGCAGTAAATGAGGAGGATTTCCCTCCTATAATTCCTCTCCCTTGTCCCATTCGAGTTTTGACCAAGGTATCTGCTAAAATTCCTTGCTTTTATTCTTTATTCCTGCATTACATGCACATTAGACCACAAAGAAAAATATCCAACTCTAACTCATCTCATAAACAAAATATAATCAAAAGTATGCAACAAGTTGTGAGAATATTTGGTTTAACTAAGCTAGGAGGTGAATTAAGGCCCATATAATTACCTAATGATGAGGCTCATCATCATCCCCCTACTGAAAGTGTTGCTCATCCTCTGAGCAACTTAGTCAATGTCCATGTCCTTCATGGCTCTAGTAGCCTCTCTGACATCCCATGCCTCTGTTGTGGTCTCTTCTTCTTGTGCATAGAAGCTTGCTTTCCTTTCTAATTTCTCAACTTCCCTATGTGGAGAGGGAGATTGGTTATCTGGGAGAATTCTCCCAGATCTTAGGTTGATCTCCTGGATTTCTACAACATAAGCTATGTATGATGCCTCTCCACTATATACTTGTTGAGCCTGCCTATTGTTTGGGTTTGGATTTGGTTGGGCAGGCATCTGGGGTTGCTTGGGTGGAGCAAAGTGTAGGAGTTGTGGTTGGGTAGGTGGTGAAGGCAATAGAGTTGGAGCATTGTTATATTGGGGCATCCACCCCTGGTGTGGGGTGTTCCACTGAGGTTGTGGCTGAAAATAAGGTTGAAATGACTAGTTGGCTATCTAAGAATGATACTACGATGCATAGGACCAAGGAGGGGGTGTAGACCAGGAAGGATGAGCAAGGGGTCCCCAAGAAGGTATAGTTGTGGTTTTGTTGGGGTTGTAATATGCATGGGATAACCTTTGCATACCCTGTTGGTATGGTCTAGGCCCAGGAGGTCTCCTTTGGTTGATGTAGAAAAGCTTCTTTGTGACCCCTTCATATCCTTGATATATAGCTTTGATTCCGGGTAAAGAAGGGAACTTGTTTGTGGAGTGGTTTTCTTCACATACCAAGCAAATCTCAATGCAGTTCAATGGACATTCGTTCCTAGGATGCCTCCTGGTGCATCTAGGAGAAAAGATGGCCAGTGCTCTCTCTGCTTCCTCTTGCTTCCTTTCGATGTTCATGGTATCTAATTGCAAGTCAAGGGTTTTCAACATCTCACTTTTGAAATCTTCCAGCATATTTCCAATTTCACCCTTGATGGATGAGTTGGAAGATGATGTACTAACCATAGGTTGACTACTCCTACCTTTTTTCTTGGCTGCCCTAGAATGGTTTCTAAATATAATCTTGATATCCTCATAGGATAGTTGGTAGATATCTCCACTTTCTAACAATTGTAAGGTATCCAGAAGATATTCCCTTACTCCTCTAAGCGGGATCAGCTTTAGGGACTCAAGGTCAAGTGTGTACCTAGCCCTTTTGTAACTGAGCTAGAATCTTTCTTCATACTCTTCTAAGGATTCATCCTGAAAATCTTTTCTTTAGTATCCTTTGACCTATAGTAGTCCCTATATTTGTTGTTAAAATCCCGTTGCATCTGAGCCCAAGTTGTGATGCTATCTCTAGGTAAACCCATGACCAACACAATGCTGCATCCTTGAGGGTAGATGGAAATAGCTTTAAATTTTGCTCATCATCTATATAGTCATAGGTTTGGCATATAACAACAAACCCAATTAGGAATGTTTTATGGTCCTCTATGGTCAGGCCATAGAAATGAGGTAGAGTAGAGGGGATTATATTCTTCATCTTAGTGTCCCCATTGGTTTACCTGATAGGGAAGGCACCCTCAATTCTCTCTCTATTTCCTCTGTCATTTCGGTTTTCAACCATCTGTTCAGTAGGAATAGGTTCTTCTTCTTCTTCTGCTCCTATAGGTTCTTCAAATATGTCAAGTTTCTCACCTAAAGGTTCCTCTAGCTCACAGCCACCAAAGAAGAGAGAAGGTTGGCTATTGGATGCAGTGGGGATATTTGGCAAGAATTTCCCTAAATTGTCCCTACTCCTACGAGGCACGAAAGGAAATGTTTTGGAGGCTTGTAGAATATTTCTTTGCAAGAAAGTACTTTGCAAAAATGAAATTTTTGATTGAGTGAAAACTACTGACAGAAAGAAACTACTTGATGAATTGAAATTCTACTTGCAGAAAGGAAAGGAAAGCAGATAATGATAAATGAAAGAAAGGAAGCTACTAGATTACTTTTGCATAAATAAACTAATGGAAGAAAGTTGAAGACTAGAAATAGAAGAAAAGAAAGCAGACTAAAGAAAAGAAAGAAGTACTCACATTCTACTCTGACACCTCCCTAACAACAATGTCAAAAAGTGATGAGCAACACTATTGCAGCAAGGATGCTACAACTCTTGGGCTACCAACTTTACTGATCAACCTAGGGTTCATACAAACTTGGAGGTGACAGTGCTATATGCACAAGTAGAAGTGAAGGTCTTGCCCATTGTCACTTGTTCATCTGGCAAGAGAACCCACGGGTTCCAATCCAGACTTCTATAGAGTCAGAAGAAGCTTGATTCTTTGATGGAAGAAGAGAAAATCTATTCTAAGGAGCTGCTTCACTGTAGTATTGAAGAAAAAAACACGTAATGCTAAATAACACCATATCCTAATTAACCATTTAAATAGCTAAACTAAGCAAAATTGATAAATCAATACTAACCTAATGTTGCTATATAAATCATAGAAGTAAAGTTAATCAAACTAAACTAATGAATACGCAAAGAAACTAAACTAAATTTGTTTTCACATTTTTGGTTTTTTCAATAAAATCAAGCATGCAAGGACTTAAGCGGAAGAGCAAGCGAAGATTGAAATTAGTGAAAGGAGGACATAATGAAGCAAAAGTGCATTGGAACCATTGGATTGATCGGGAACATTATTAATGGGAGATGAGTGACGTTGATCTTATCGCAGAAGATTACATGAATAGATGGATGAATAAGACTAATCGGAAGATGAATGGCAGAGATCTTATCACGGGAGGTTTAAGTCAAGAGATGAACGCACAAGACTAATCAGAAGATGAATGACGGAGATCCTATCACGTGAGTTTGAGTGAATATATGGATGGACATGATTAATGGAGGATGAGCAATGGAGATCTTATCATGAGAAAAATGTGTGGAATGATGAAGCGGGTTTTCATAGGCAGTAAGCAGTTTCTCACGTGCCCTCAAGGCTGTAAGCATAATTCCAAAATTTTCTCGCGTGCTCTCAGACGGATATTAGTCATGCAAGAATTTGAGCAAGTTTGTGTGATAGCCATTGGATAGGGCAAGGTTGGTCAACGATGGAGATCAGCCAAGCTTGTTGGCGATCAAGCGATGTGATAGTTGTTGGATCAAGTGAGGAAGATTGAAGGTGGAGATGTGGAGCATATAAAGTCAAACGTGTAAATGAATAAAGGTGGTAAGCAATTTCTCACACGCCTTAAGAGCTGTAAGCTGTATTTCTGAATTTCACGCGATTAGCCTACGTGAACGACATGTAGCATGGGAAAACCACTTTTCTCACGTGCTCTCGGGTGGATATCGGTCATGCAAGAATTCGCATGAGATGGCATGATAGATGTCAAATCATTTGGGTTTGATCAACGATGGATATTGGGAGCGCATAAAATATCGAGACAACACGATAATTGTTGGATCGAGGGCACGACAGATCGACAGTGGAGATCTAGAGCGCGTAAAGTCAAGCATTGAAATGAATCAAATGGTGATTTGTTAGGTTTGCTATGGATCACATGGTAAGGAGATCTATGGGTATAATCCGTTGAAAACGTGATTTACTGGCTCGCGCTTAAGTGTTTCGTGCTGAAGGAAATGAGAATATGAGTGAGATCTATTACATAAAGATAGTGATTGAAGACAATAATGATGAAATGAACCAAGTACTGTATTAAGACAACAAACTCCAAAGCTCATGCGATAACTAGAACTCTGAAACACAACCAATCTACTCTACACTGTTGTAATGAAAATGAAGCTACTTAAACAAATGAATAGTTAAACCATGAATCTATGCGCTATACTGTTGTAATGGAAATGCATCTATTTAATAAAATGAACAATAAAACCATGGATCTATGCTAGCATACATGTACATTAAAGAGGAGCCTTAGCTACTAGGGTTGGGCCCTAACCCAAGAGCTTCAATCCTCTGAGTTAACTCAGTTTTGGCTCAAAACAAAACTCATTCTTATTATCAAAACAATGGATTACATCAACAACTGTCACAAGTCTTGCAACTTAGAGATAAAGTAAAGTTTCACAATCAAAATTCCGAACCATACTGAGGCCCTAAGCCTCTCTACTTATATGACTGAAGTCTCCAACGACTTCCTTAAAATTAGGGAGGCTCATCTCCCAAACTAGAGATAAACTTAGTGCTTTGACTTCCACTTGCTTGGCTACCTTCTAGTCCTCATGATTTGGTTGGCTACACTCCGAGCTGATGGAGGAATATTCGAATGGAGGGGTAGTAAATGAGGAGGATTTCCCTCCTATAATTCCTCTCCCTTGTCCCATTTGAGTTTTGACCAAGGTCTTTGCTAAAATTCCTTGCTCTTATTCTTTAATCCTGCATTACATGCACATTAAACCACAAAGAAAAATATCCAACTCTAACTCATATCATAAACAAAATATAATCAAAATTATGCAATAAGTTGTGAGAATAGTTGGTTTGACTAAGCGAGAAGCTAAATTAAGGCCCATATAATTACCCAATGATGAGTCTCATCATAGTACGCTCAACAATAATCTGCATCTTACTTGGCATAAAGACACATCTTTCTAAACCTATTCACCACTACATACAAGTAGTCATGACCCTTTCTTGACACAGGAAATACCCCTAAAAAATCCATGGAGATACTCTCCCAAGGATGAAAAGGAACATGGAGTGGTGTGTACAAACCCAATTTTCTATAATTGGGCTTACAAACAAATCACATCACACATCCCTTTACATATTTGGTTACAAGTTCTTTCATCCAAGGCCAATAAAAAAACCTCTGCAAACGAGACATATTTTTTCTTACCCCAAAGTGACCAGACACAAGATAAGTGTGAGCTTCTCAAATTACATGGACTCTTTCACTTGTAGGAATATATAGCTCGTTGTTGGTAGAGTAACTTAACCTGTAAATGGTAGTTCTCCACCTGTGATCAATGGGTTAGCTTATCATAAAATTATTTAAAATATTCATTAGTAACACACTGTTCAACATAGCTATCATGAGATAAAGAAGCATTCTTTAAAACAATAGATAGAAAAACAGGAGGTCTAGAAAGCATATTTTCCACTTTGTTACTTGTACCCTTCTTGTACTTGATTACCAAATGAAACTATTAAAGGAATCCCATCCACGTGAAGTGATGAGCCTTCTGCAACTTGGTCTATGACTAGATATACTATAAATGATGGTGGTCTATATGTATGATAGTACCCTCCCCTATCAAGTAATGCTTCCATTTCTTGACACTTTGAACCAAGGTATACAACTCTTTGTCATATGTGGGATAGTTTACAATAGATTGAGAGAAAGTCTCTAAATGGTAAAAAACCAGTTTTTGATATTGCATCAATACCACACCCATGGCATAACCATTATCATCTGTCTCAATTTCGAATGGCTATTGAAGGTATGGAAAGGCTAATACTGGTGTTCTTCTAATCATTTCCTTTAAGGTTTCAAAAACCTTTTGTTGCTTTCCTCCCCACTAAAAGATATACTTCACACTGGTCAGGACATGCAAAGGATATGCAATTCTAGAGAAATTAGATATGAATCTTCTCTAGTATAGAACTTCTCCCAAGAAGCTTATCACTTTTGTTACATTTTTAGGTTTAGGCCATTTGAAAATTACATAAAATTTAGAAGGATCAATCTTCAATTGACCTCCTCCAACAATACCCAAATACACCAAAGAATTTTTTCCCAATTTACATTTGGATAATTTTACATATAGTTTCTCCTTTTGCAAAGTATCTAGTACTTGTTTGACATTTTTTACATGATAATCCCTTGTTTTACTAAAGGAAAGTACATCATCTAGGTGTACAAGCCCAAAATAATCTAAAAATGGCCAAAAGACATCATTCATTACCCTCATGAATGTAGTTGGGGAATTGTAAATCCAAAATAGCATTACCAACCACTCAAACAATCCTTGCTTGGCTTTGAAATTAATTTTCCATACATCATTATCTGCAATTATGATTTGATGATAACCACTGTGCAAATCCAACTTAGTGAAATAAACACCATTCTTCAATTGATAAAGAAAATAATCTATATGAAGGAGAAGATACTAGTTTTTCACCATGATCTTGTTGAGAGACCGATAATCCATGCACATTCTCCATGTGCCACCTTTCTTCGACACCAACACAACTATTGAACCACATGGGGATGAACTAGGTCTGATGACTCCTTATTTTAGTAAGTATTGCACCTGCTTCTTGATTTTTTCCATTTCAACAACTATCATCTTGTATATGACCACATTTGGTAGAGGGGCATCTTTCTAAAGATGAATTTCATGTTGGATTTCCCTTTTAGGAGGAAACCCACTTAAGTCCTAAAAAGTATCATCATAGTTAGAGACAATTTCAAGCATTTATTTATCATGAGAAGGATTGCATCCTTTGAAAGCATCAGATGCTTCAACATCAATTGTCTTGAAAACTATGACCATACACTTCTTATTGGAGTTGATGATTCTCTGCATATGTCCTGCACTCACAAGGGTTGAATTGATCATCATGCGGTGAAATTTGACAATATGTACCACACCATCTTTAGTGAGATGGTACTTTTTCTCATTCTTGAAAAAGACTGCCTTCCGGTCATACAAGTATGGGATTCCCAAGAATTTGCCACAAATTTCAAGTGGGACAACATCTACATCAAACTCATCTATCATCTTTGAAGTAATGGAAAACTTAACCCTACATTGCTTAGTGACATTGAATTTTGCATTGTCGCATACCCAACCAAGAGGATAGGGTTTTGAATGAGGTCTCATTTCCAAAGCCATTTTTTTAACAAATGATTCTAAGATCAAATTAACTTGAGAACCTATATGGAACAATTTATCTATCTTGGTGTGTTTAGATACAACTCTTACAAGAAATAATTCACTTATCTTTCATTCATCAACATGAAATTCATTTGCAAAACTTGAACTAGCATGGTTTGTAGAATTTTAATTAGCATGAAGGAAACCTTTACCTTGTATACCAACAACTATAATTTTCATCTCATCACTAAAATCATACCCAAGATCTTGTTGCACTATAGAACCAACTTATGCTTTCCTTTACCACCAAACTTCTTAGGATTCAATTCAAGATGCAACTTCCAATAATGCTCCTCATCATTCCATTCTTTCTTGCAATGAGCGTAAGATGGCTTACCTTCTTCTTTCTTTGTTGTCATTGTTTTCTTTCCCTTCCCTTTCCCTTTGAACCTATTGTTCTAAGGCTTGGATGATGGCTTCTTTGGATGATATTCTTTTCCACGCTTTCCCCTATTTTCAAGATGAATTTCTTTCACACTAGATGCATCTAGATCGATGGGATCAAAAAACAACAATGAATGATGAAGATAGTTGTGTAAAGCACTAATGTATTTCATCAAACTTTCTTGTGAGTTTAAAGGAATATTCAATTCCAATGCTTGCTTCCTAAACTCTTCTGTAAAACTTTGAACACTCTGGCATTTGCCTTTTCTCAGGTTTTTCCATTCCATCATGGCTTTTTTCAGTAACCTAATTGACAAAATTCCCCTCTTAATGTAGAAACAAACTCAGACCATGAAGAAAGTATTTTACTAGTATGGTGACTACCTTTCTTAAGCTTTCTCTTCCACCATACAAGATATGTGCCTCCTAATCGAAGAGATGCCAAATTAATCTTTCTTCGTCCTCTTTGATATGTTGTATATGCCAATACACTTTGATATGTCTAATCCAATTGTTTAACTTTTCTGCATTAGCTTCTCCATTAAAAATGGAAAAATCAAATTTCACAACCAACTTAAAAAATGGATTTTTGGAAGAATTTCTTTGATGATTATTAAAATGATGAGAATGAGAGGAAGAAGAAGAGAATTCATTTGAAGAAGGATATGGAGGTTCAGGAGGATATCCTCCATTTCCTTGATTTACTAAAGCATGGTCCTCTACATTCTCTTTTTTCTTCTTTTCCTTCTTTGCCACTCTCTTCTCATAATCTGCAAAAAGTTATCTACCATGTATGCCATCCTGTAGAAAGTTTTTTCAAAATCTTTATCATTCTCGATGCAAACATCGTCATTATTCATTTTCTTTCTTTGAGTTGCATGTTCAATATCAAGGTTAGATTACTCGAGTTTTCTATCGTCGTCTTTGAGTTTGGCTCTAGTTAGCATCCACACTCACAATTCACATCAAAGAAGACCACTTTGATACCAACATGATATGAGATCTTTAATTCAGTGAAGTTCAACATAATTTCTTAAAAATAGCACGTAATATCATAAATGCAACAATCATGAAGAACAAACATAAAAGGAGACAATAAAGACAATGCACCAGTGTTTGATAATAAAGTTCAGTCACTATGTGTGAGATACATCTCCGGGCCCAAATTCAAAGTGGAGAGGCCTCTATATTATCTCAAAACGATGAGGTAAGTAGATGGAAAAATACATTATTATATGTCACTTCTGGGAGTGACCTAAAAATAGGTTGCTCAAATCCCAAATCTGACTGCATCAATGGAATCCTTGTGAATTCTGAGAAAAATGAATATAAAATCGACTAGATTCTGACACCATCAATTCTGGACCCGCTAAGAATATCCAAGACTCCACAACTGAAAGAATATACCAAGAATATTTTATAGGAATATTCCCTAGAATATTCTCTAGGAATATTCCTTAAAATATACCACAAAATATTTTATAGAATATTCCCTCTGGATCTGTGCCTAGTATGGTGTTCCACAGGCCTAGTTGTGTCAGCCCTCCATCCTAGTTTTTCCATGTACCCTACGACTCTATTCCACTCGCTCCTCATTCCTCTCTCCCATGGCCACCAGTCAAATGGTTTGACATGGTTTAAATGAAATAAGCCCGGTGGAATTTATAAAGTGGCCAACAAGGTGCACCAGTTACCATGTTGTGTATAGAATATTGGCAGTTGGTAGGGGCCATGGGTTCAAACCCCATGACCCCCAAATTGTGTTTTTTTTTATATGCAAATATTAGTTCAAAATAAACCTAGTCTTCCATATTCAATAATTGATTTGGCTGGTGCAACAATATGTGGTTTTGTTGGCATCGATGAGGTCGATGGTTCAACCTCCAACTGTTGCAACCAAAATTTTAAGTAGCTTAAATTCAAGTGGCCAACCCTGGGTTTCCATGTGTCACCCAGCCTTTGGGCCACATATCCCCTAGTTATTGGGCCATGTCCCTACTGACTATCCTTCTTATGTAATCTTGCCATTGGTATGCCAAGTCATGCCATATCATCCTCAGTGGGTCCCACTAACTGTTGAATAGGATGTTGTTGGGGCTGCCACATGGAAACCTATGGGAGTTCCATGTGGCACCCTGTAGTACCACCTGCACAATATTTATTTTATTATTTTCCACGAACATCAGATGAGCATTGACTTTCGCATACAGACTTGGATTGAGGTTTCATTCATGCCATTGGATATATCTCGCCAAGCTCTACGACTTGGTGTTGATTTAACTGAGATTTGAAAACTTCAAATTTGAGCCTTTTTGGATCCTCTTGGATCACTTCTCTTGTGCCAAATTTTTTGTAGAAATGAGTTTTGCAAAAGGACTCCCAGTGGCAATTAAACTTCACTTGGAAGGTTGAAGCCATGTTTAGGCCCTACATTATGAGAAAGTTCCTTTTAAATGTAATTATTTCCATGAGTATGGGAACTTTGTGAAAATTCATCCTAATGCTCTAAAATCTTAGCTTCCTTATATTTCAACTCCATCTTCACAAAATAATGATTATTACAATAACTTTTTTACTATTTGCCACAAAATTTAGATGAGCATAACTTTTGCATACAGACTCGGAATGAGGTGTCGTTTATTCCATTGGAAATATCTCACCAAGGTCTATAACTTGGCGTTGGTTTAAATGATATATGGGGAATTCAAATTTTGAGCCTTTTTGGATCCTCTTAGATCACTTCTCTTGTGCCAAAATCTGTGTAGAAATGAGTTTTACAAAAGGAATCCCAGAGGAAATTCAACTTCACTTCGAGGGTTGAAGCCATGTTTAGGCCCTGCATTATGAGAAAGTTCCTTTTAAATGCAATTAATTTGTGAAAAATTATCCTAATGCTCTAACATCTTAGCTTCCTTCAATTCCAACTCCATATTCACAAAATAATGATGAGTAAGGAGAACTCAAACAAATTTCAAGGAAGCAAAAGAAACAATTGTCTAGGAGGTCTCATCCAGATTGAGTGTAAACATAGAACATCAATTCACCCATTGAGGAAGAGTTTGTATCTAGGGAAAAGACAAAAAAATTGTCTTAGAAAGGAAGGAAGAGGAAGTGGGAATAGAGGAACAAGAGTTGGTCAAGATATTTTCCTTTTCTCATTCCTATTTGGATGTTTAAAAAAAAAATCCATGTTCCTCCCCTCCTTTAACAAGACATATAAAAGATCAAAGAAATAATTCCCCAAAATATGGTTCCCAACACTCTTTTTCCTCTCATGGATCTAGTTGGGACATTTGGTCTCACTCAATCTTAGAAATGTTTTGTTATTGTATCATCTTGTGCAAGTAATTTGGAAGAATCTCCCCCAAACTCAAGAATTTGTATTCTTAAGTTTTTTTTGGTTTAATATTGTATCTTCACCCTCCATCATTTTATTGGGAGGGGGATGGTATTTTTCTAGTTTATTTTTAGAACCATTGAAGAAATTTTCTTTGTGTAATTCATTACAATGTACTCCAAATGTGTGTTTTGGCTACAATTTTTTTATTAATACTCATTGTAATCTTTTTCCCAAGAAAAAATCATAATTTTCATTATAAAGGATGAAAATTACATGTTATATGATCCATAAAAACATCTCTCAATACTACTATACATGGGAATCCAAAAAATGCTAATAGACATCCCAGTATCATTGAGTTTATATTCATCCAAAACCCCCTCATAATTATGTTAAAATGTGTTTTGAAACAACTCATATACATATAAAAAAAAGAGCATATCATCAAGTAGCTATAAAAAAAAAACCAATACAAAAGAGGCTAAAAAACAATCATAAATCTCCATATAAATGAGATTGTTGTAGGGTCAAGCTGGTGTCACATCATCCTATATTCCCTTTATCAAGGGCCTACAATAATATGCATAATTATCACTAGCTATCTATTAAAAAATCTACCAAATGCCTGCTACGCACCATCCTTGCAAAGTGAGTCAGAAGTTGTATTTCTCTCCCTGTAAATATGTTTACAAGATATGAAATAAAAATTTCATTTTAGCAATAAGACTTCCTCCAATATAGGTCTAAGTGTGTGTATGTGATAATGTTATTATTGGTTGAACTAGTTTACCACCACACAGGAGTCACCAAAAGGCCACAACTATCGAGACCCTTTTTCAATAGAAACATAAGGAGAAGTTTCAAACTACAGAGCTAAACAAATTTATTTGTACCTTGTTCTAGACCCAAGGTACTTTTAAACTTAAAGGAGTTGTTTTCACTGAAATAGAGAACCCCCCCCACCCCCATAGATGCCCCCTTCTTGGGATGATCTGTTAAAATAGGCCCATGGATGGGATCTGTCATCTTGTTCCTCCAATGGTGCGAGTTATTCAATTTCTCATTGCAATTAGAAAAATATTATTATTTGACTTAATCATTTTTTTTTTATTACGACATCTCGTCTGACATTTCCTCTCTTTCCTCAACATTCACCTTTAGATTTTTATTCTTTATATCTTCAACCTAACACTCTTTTTTTAAAATTCAACTTAGCTTCAAAATATTTTACATAATTTATATCTAGAAAATTAAAACACATTATTGATATATTTTGACATGAATCCATCCTCCATGCCATTAACTCTCTTCAAATAATATGAGACAAATATTAGCGTTACTATTTCAATTGTCAAAAGACAAATACCAAGAAATAATTATATCAAATGACAAAAATCAAATTTTGTAACAACATAAGATCATAAATGTTACATAGAGGGTGTTATTCCATTTGAGGATCATTACTCTAGATGGAGATGGAAAAATAAGGAACAACAAAAAACTTGTCGATATCTCTTATATATAGGTATGTATGCAAACAACATTTATTTTACTCCATTTTGTTCCCTTTTTCTTCTTGCTTCATTGGATTCAACTTTTAGGAGGAGATGAAATCATAATATTTAAACAACAAATTTAATGCATTAACCCTGTTGCTATATGCACATGCTGCTTCATTTCAAAGGAAAGGAAATTAGATAGAGAGGCATAATTTGCAAGAATCATATGCACCAAACAGACATAATATGACCAAGTTACGACCCCAAGAAGTTGGCTACCCAACTAACCCCATTGGGGCCCACAAACTCTTGGTGTTCCATATCCCTAGGTTAGGGTTTTGGTTGTTTAAGGTTTTCCCTTGTTGAAAAGGCACTTGAGCCTCATTGTAACATAATTCAGTGGCATGTAGCTACCACATCTCTTCTATGAGATAAGCTAGCACCATCCGAGCTAATTTATTTCCAATCTGGTTGTAAGAATATTTTAGTTCTTTGATATTAATTAAAGGAAGTTTCATTTCTGTTGCATCATTGTATTTGTGGTTATATATGTATTTTTTGCATTCTTATTTAAGTTCGGATAAGTGGTATCAGAGCGGTCTTCTCTTTCTCTTTTTTTATTTGCATGCCCCCAATGAGATTGAGGTATAAGGAGTTAGGGCTTGAATTGGTTGAACCCTTGCAAGACGAGCCTCGTATATCACAAAGACCTCCCATGGTGGAAGAAAAAAAAGGATGAGGGAACAGGAGATCCTTCCAAAATATTTCTCAAAGAATCCCTCGAGCAACATAGGAATGTGATGATGGCCAGTTTTTCCCATATCCTTCGACGGCTACCCATAGGCGACACATCGTCTTCCAATAGCCACCCTTGGGGTGCCACTCCCTTTAAGGTACAAGTTAAATTTGACATCCCCATATTTGAAGGTCATATAGGTGTGGATGTTGTAGATAAATGGTTAAATCTTCTAGAAGGATATTTCTCGGTTCATGACTTTTCCAACTGGGAAAAATTTACTTTTGCACTCCTTAAAGCTGACCCCACATCAAGGATTGGTGGGAAACCTACTGCGAGAAGAGGGACGAGAGTGAACCCTCACTATGGTCAGTTTCACTCACTTGTAATTATTTCCGAGATACCATCAGGGAGTAGTATTACCTTGTCAGGAGCTATGAAGATAAATAAATAAAGTGGACCATGTTGTGGCAGGGAAGGGACCAATATGTGCCAGAGTTCACAAATATTTTTCATACCCTTTGCATGAAGTTGGGTATCAAGGATTATGAACGACATTTGGTACTCAAGTTCCATGGTTGTCTACACAAGTACATATAAGATGAGATGGAATTCCTATACATCTCCTTGCTCGACGCTACCTATCGATATGTTGTCAAGATTGAGAAGAAATTTAAATAGAAGAAGCAAGGCTTTGGATATGTGAATCCAAAGCAAGGGAAAGGTGCCACAAAGCTGCAAAACAAAGGACAAAGCCAAGGTGAGGTGACCCAAGACAACCTGCCAAATCTACAAGCAAATAAAAACACCACGTAGGCAAAGAAGGACACGGGAAAATGGCATGAGTTCCATAATAGCCCCACTCACAATACACGTGAGTGTCGAGGCAAGAAATGAATGGTGGCCGAGCTAAAGGCTTTCAAATCAGATGCATGTTCCGACTCTGAGTCATAAACCGACAAAGGGAATGACAAAGGGAAGTAGATTATTGACTTGGAGCCCAATGCCACTATTTCCACCACAAAGATTCAGAAGAATGAGTCCAAATATCCAGAGGAGGGGGAGTGCCTCTTCCACTCCCATATGTGGGTGAAGGGTTCCCCACTATAGTTCATTTTCAATAGTGGGAGCTAAAAGAACTTCATTTTAGTAGAGGTCATGAAGTGGTTAAGCCTACCGACCACAACACACTTGCAACTGTATTGTGTCAACCAACAATGATGCCTTCCCTACACCATCAAGCCCTTCGAAGATGAGGTACTATGTGATGTTGCTCCTCTTAAAGTTTGTGATGTATTATTAGGACAACCATACTCGTGGGAGTGACATGTTATGTATGAGTCTAAGCCCCACACTGTTATTATTACTTTGGGACATAAGTTGAATAGGATACCAGAGGTAGCACAACCTAACACCATTTATTTGATCATTACGAAGAAATGCAATAAGATCATTTCCCAGACTGGAAAATTTGTTTTCCTTATGATTCGCCATCAAGGCAAGAAGAAGATTATGGTCATGACCTCCAGGTAGGGCACCCCCACACGATAGAAGCAGGTGGACGATTTCGTGGAGGAGTATAGGGACATATTCACCTCACCCACAGGGGTACCTCTGCACTATCAAGTCAAGCACTCCATTGATCTGAACCCATGTGCACCATTTCCCAATGGACTAATCTATTGATGCTATGTTCTAGAGAATGATGAAATCAAGAGGAAGATGTAGGAGTTGTTGCTAAAAGGGCACATCAGGCCAATTTCATCACCTTGTGGGAGCTCGATTGTGTTGGTACAAAAGAAGGATGGGACCTAGAGACTCTGTATTGACTATGAGGCACTAAACAAGATCACTGTCTGGAATAGGTATCCAATCCCATGGATTAATGACCTTTTGGACCAGCAGAAGGGGGCCAAATATTTTAGCAAGATTTATTTTAAGTATAGGTATCACCTGGTACCAATCGAACCCTTCGATGTGTGATAGATTACCTTCAAATCTAAGGAGGTCCTTTTCGAATGGTTGATCATCCATTTTAGGTTTATGAATGCCACCATAACCTTCATGAGGCTGATGGATGACATATTGCAATCCTTCACCAACTCATTCATGTTGGTGTATTTGGATGACATCCTAATCTTCAACAAGAGTTGGGAATATCACCTCTGCCATATTCAACAGGTCCTCCAAACTCTGTGACAACACAAGTTGTGTGCCAATCTAGATAAATTCACTTTTGGTATGACCTAGGTTTAATATTTGGGGTACATCATTGATAAGAGGGGTGTGCATGTGGACCCAACCAAGATATAAGTCATTCAGGATTGGCCAACCCTAACCACTCTAATGGAGCTCCACAACTTTCTAGGTCTTTCCAATTTATACTACAGGTTTGTGTTGGGGTTCTCTTATATCACTTGGCCTTTGAGTCAAGTCACCAAAGGCGAACTGAAAGAAAAATTATTTTGGTGTGAATCCCAATAGAAGGCACTTTTCGAGTTAAAGCATCACCTCTACTCTGCACTAGTGCTCACATTACTAGACATGCAACAACCATTTGAGATTGAGACAAATGCCTCTTACTATGCTGTTGGTGCAGTTCTTACTCAGCACTGGCATCCAGTGGCATATAACAGTGAGACATTTTTAGACACAGTATGAAAGTATCCCACCTATGACAAAGATATGTCTTCCATTTTGCAGGCCTTCCAAAAATGGAAGCATTACATTATGCGGAAGGAAACAATCATCTACACAGACCAGAAACTCCTACAGTTCATACAGACATAAGGGAAGTTGCAAAACAATCACCATAAAAAATGTTCCACATAAATGCAACAGTTCCATTTGAAAATTAAGTAAAATAAGGGCATCAACAATAATGTTTCAGACTACCTCAGTTAACCTTCGGTCATGGCACTAACCACTTTTCTTGAATCTTGCGAGCACGAGACTTTGGGGTGGTCGCATCTATGCAAGAGCCGTCCAAAATTCAGCAACACATACCAGATGCTCTTGGAAGGAAAGAAAGTTCCAAATTTTCACCTCCAAGATACACTTTTATGTCACCTAAGGCACCTCTATGTTCCTTAAAGAGAGCATGCCAAGATGATTTTGGAGGTGCACTACAGTCGAGTTGCTAGACAATTCGAAGTAGAGAAAACAATGCTAGTGCTGCAAAAGTATTTTTATTGGTTGAACCTTCGAGAGGATGTTGGGAAGTACATAAGGTCCTGCACTGCCCTACATCGTTTCCAAACTGGACATCAAGGAGCAAGACCTATATACTCCTATGCCTACTCCTAGTCAACATTGGGAATCCATCTCCATGGATTACATGTAGTACCTCCCTTCTACTAAGCATGGAAATGACTGCATTTTCATGGTCATTGACAAATTCTTTAAGATGTCCATTCTAGTGGCGTGCAAGAAGAGTATCATAAAAAAATCCATTTCTAAAATATTTTTTGAACTAGTATGGGTACACTTTCGGAACCCACAGTCCATTATCTCAGATCGTTACAACAGGTTCCTACGTACATTTTGGTGAAGTCTCTAGTTGATGTTGGATACCAAGCTCACTAAGTCCATAACTTTCCACCCCCAAAATGATGGACAAATAGAGGTCGTCAACAGGATGATCATACACGTGATGCGCTTGTACAAGTCAAAACATCCATGCACATGAGACGAAAGCCTCCCCTATGTCTAGAATAGATACAACATAGCTCTCCATAGCTTAACTAGCCACAATCCCTTTCAAGTGGGGTTGGGATTCCAGCCACTACGTCCCATTTAAGTGGCCATAACATTTGCAGCTACTCAAGAAGCTTCAACCCATTTCCAGTCCAAAGATGACAGGGCTAACAACTTCATTGAGGACATCCAGAACATCTGCTAGTAGGTCCATGACATATTGGACAAAGCCAATGCTAAGTACAAGCGATGACATGATCATCATCGGGTACCACACAAGTTCCAGGTGGGCGACAAATTTTGGCTACATTTGCAAAATGAGCGCCTCGTTGAGCCCCACCATAAGCTTCAGCTGCTCCAATATGGGTCATACACCATCACCAAGGTTGTAGGGGACAATTATTTCAAGCTCAAAATTCCACCAATCCTTGGCATGCACCCAATGTTCAATGTAGACCGCCTTCGGCCATACTTTCCACCATTAATAGACACATTCGACATCATAGAACAACTCATGCCAATGAAGTTAAACCCAGAATACATGGAACATGCCACAATTGATCAAATCAAGGACACTCGCCAATAAAGGATCCATCTATATCGATTTGTCAAAGCAGGCCAATTCCTTCACCAAGGTAAGTGTTTCACGAGGGACCAAGTTCAATAGAAATTTCCTCACCTCATGGAGGCTCCACATGTAATGGGGACCATTGCTTCCTAAGGAGGGAGGAATGATCCAGGTGTATATTGGTGGCTTCCTGCCTATTCCACCTAGATCTCTAGTTTGTTTCATCAGTTTCTGTTTTTATAGCAATATTTACTATTTTTAGTAGTTTTTCGGGTCTTGAATTTCTGGAGCAATTTTGACCCCCTAAACGACGTTTTTTTGAGGTTCACAACAGGATCATACCCATAGGCAAGGTGTTGTCGGAAATCCTATCGTACTCATAGAGATATTTCTAAACAAGGTATTGTATGCACGAAATAGAGATAAAATGACCAAGTTACGACCCCAGGAAGTTGGTTGCCCAGCTAACCCCAATAGGGCCCACAAACTCTTGGTGTTCCACCTCTTGGGGTTAGGGTTTTGGTTGTTTATGGTTTTACCTTGTTAAAAAGTCTCTTAAGCCTCATTGTAACATAATTCAGAGGCATGTAGCCGCCACATCTCTTCTCAAGGATAAGCTACCATCGCCCGAGCTAGTTTATTTCCATTTTGGTTGTAAGCATATTTCAGTTCTTTATTATTAATGAAATGAAGTGTTATTTCTATTTCACCATTGTATTTGTGGTTATATTTGTATTTTATTTTGTTCATGTTTAAGTTTGAATCAAAATTACATTATTTGAATTTTATTTTAGGTTAGTATAAGAAAACAACACCAAAAACCTAATTCAATCAATTGGCCATCTTTAAAAATTTTACTCAGTTAGTGTTGAGTACTTTTGTCATACCCCAACTATAATGGAGGGAATTCCTCACCCATTTCAACAAAGAGGCATGGATTATTTTCACTAACATTGAGAAGAATACCATTAGTAATGATGATGAATCACACTTTAGCCCCAAGAGGCACATCAATCTAAATAATAGTTGGCCAAATTATGTTAATAAGGAAGGGATGTGGGTTGTCCATTTCCCTTGCTTACCCCATATGGCTCTACTCATGGTAATTCAAGGCACTAGAAGCAAATCACACAATCTATTTTGGATTTTGAAGGTTTTTTGCTACATATGTATTTTCCTAGAATTGGTGGAGGTCTATGCATGGTGGTGTATTATTGTAGGGGATACAAGAAGTAATCATTTGTTGGTTCGTGGGTCATCTCTCCTCTAGCCAAGCTTGTGATTCCTAGTCAAAGTAAGACCCATATCAAGGGTTCTAGTAAATCATCTATTTAGTTCCCTTTGTACATTCAAGTCCCTTTCATTACTTCAAGTGGATTGAATGATTTTTTTACATCACATCTATGCAACCCTCTTAATGAAATTATTTTGGTCTCAGGTGAAAGGAACTCTAGTTTCAATATAATTACTAGTTGGCTTTAATTTTCATCCAATCATTCCCCTAGTTTTCTCTATCTTGGGTCATGTTCATCACATAGGGAAGAGATGTATAAAGTGGATTTTAATGAGGTCTATTAGGTCCTTCTTAGAAAGGAAGAGACAAATCGATCAATCAACATAACCTTAATTCCTAAAATAATAGAATTGGAGGAAGGCAATGTAGGTCACAATGAAAATGTAATGGACCTCGTGCACTCACAAAATAAACCAAGAAGTGAAATGAAATAATCTTTGTACTCTGTTTTTGGTCTAGAAAATGGATGCTCTATCTTTGGCTTCAAGGTATTTTTATCTTGTAGAATATGTTGAAGAACATCCTCTATAACAAAGCAAGGAGTTGATGGAGATTGAGGAGTATAACCCTTTTCACTATAAAAACGAAGACACTCAATATAGTACAAATCATTAAATATTTTGTATGTTTCAAATATTTTTACATAAAAATCTATCTATAGAAAATTTGGATCAATAAAGAATATGTAAAGGAATATCAAGTAAAGCCATTTATTTTATCAAATATCACACTCTTTTTGTATGCAACTATATAAGATCAGCTTAAAACTTTAAGGAAATGCTTTAATATCTTATCATTTCTATTTTGATTAACCGGAATAAAATAAATTAAAATTTCTCACCTTATTATAACATAGCAACTAATGGTCTTCTAACTCTGCAAATATTTGTGTGTTGGTGCCATTAACACTCTTCAAATAATATGAGACAAATATTGGAGTTTCTATATCAAATGTCAAAAGATAAAGACCAAGAAATAATTATATCAAATGCCAAAAATCAATTTTTGCAACAACATAGGATCATAAAGGTTACATAGAGGGTGTTATTCCATTTGGGAATCATTACTCTAGATGTCCCTGCAAATGAAAAATACACATGATCACAAATAAACAGGTGGTGTTGCACCCAAAAACCATTTCTTAATGAAAATTTAGAGTTTCGTCAACTTTAACTATGATTTCTTGCTACAAGTATTAGTATTCAAAGACATTTCAATGGCAACATTTGTCTTGCTTATTCCCACCATCTCACAACTCTCTATAACGAGGGACATTTAAAGGAGGCCCTACAAATTTTAAGTATTATAGAAAATCATGTTCACAACTATCACACCTATGTATGTCTCTTACATGGTTGCATTAAAAGAAAATCCTTATCAGAGGCCAAATTACTCCACACTCACATCAATTAGATGAGATTCATGGTAGACACAATTTTAGGAAACACCCTTATGAATGTGTATGTCAAGTGTGGCAATTTAGTGGATGCTTTCAAAGTTTTCAATCAAATACCTAAGAAAAATGTGTGCTTTTAGACTATTATTACTGTAGGTTATGCAAGACATGGATTTTATCTCGTGGAGGCATTGATTCTCTTTTTCCAAATGGAGGAAGTAGGAATACAACCCAATCAGTTCATTTTTTCCTCTATTGTTCTGGATATCTATCAACATATAATAAGATGCTTGTTGCAAGTTATGCACATAATGGAATTTTTAATAGTCCCTTTAACTAGTTAATGAAATGCCTAAGAAAATCATGGTATCATGGACTTAAATGATTGTAGGGTTTGTAGATAATGGATTGTGGACCAAGCTTTGAAACTATTCAGCAAAATGTTGCAATGAGATGGGGTTTCATGGAATGTGATTATTACAGGATTTGTACACAATGGCCATGTTGATGAAGCCCTCAAACTCTATTAGAAAATTCCACAAACAAGCATCATCATGTGTAATGTGATGATTGCAAGATTTTTGTAGAATGGGCTTGTTGATGAAGCCTCAAAACTCTTCAAATAGATGCATGGGTTTCATGGAATGTGATTATTATAGGATTTGTACACAATGGCCATGTTGATGAAGCCTTGAAACTTTGTCAGAAAATGCCACAAACAAGCGCGTAATGTGATGATTACAAGATTTTTGTAGAATGGGCTCGTTGATGAAGCCTCGAAACTCTTCAAATAGATGCATGAATGTGACATAACCTTAATCAGGAAGCCAAATTAAATTCAATAAACCAAATCTGATATAAAACCCTAAATTTTATTGTGGCCTGCAATGCATAATACGACTCATTAGAAACAATGAAACCCTAAAAAAAGGAGTGTTTACTTCCATTTCTCATCTAATACTCCTCTGATAATACTATGCCGATGCTCTCATTCTCTAACCTAGTGCCCTTGTGCAAATCCTAGAGATACAATGCCTCAATTCTCTGGTGCTAAGTGAGTAGGAGAGGTCAAGGTTTGGTATAAGGTTGAGATCAAGGTTTTGCTCAGAAGGCTTTATGGCAGAATTCATAAGAATCAAATTAAATTGAGCCATTGAGATTGAGGTTTTGTATAAGGTCAAGGTCAATATCAGAGGGTTTTATGGTAGGATTTTTAAGACTAAATTGAAATTGAACCACTGAGGTTGTGGTTCACTATAAGGTTTTCTCAGAGGGTAATTTTATAGAAGAATTCATAAGCCGCAATGAAATAATGACAATATAATATATATATATATATATATATATATATATATATATATATTATATACATACACCACACTTTAATTCAAATTCAAATTTTATTTTATTTAAACCAATTTATTTTATTTTATAATTATAATTTAAATAAATCTTTATTTTTATTTATAAATCTAGACCTCTTTGGTATATAAGGATATAAAGGATAAAACTACAAATAATGAGCGTATTCGACCCTTAATGTCAACAATAATACAATAATAATGTTGAAATGGTCCAACATTTAGGAGTTTAACATGAATTGCCCCTTCAAATAGGTGTTTCCATCAATTAATGATTAAATGAGGATTCTTTTATATGAAAAATTCATCTTGTAAAGTGGCATATTCTAGTAGCAAGTTCTTCCATTTAATGAGATACTCCATAGTTTCTTATTTTTGTAGTTTCCTAATCCATGTTTGAAGGATTGTTTTAGGCTCTTGTATGTCAAACTTTAATGAAGTAGTTTGAAATGGGATTTTGTAATAGATTACCTTCTTTAAACAAGAAACAAGACTAGATGTACATGTGAATATTGAGGCAACTCGTCCTTTTCAACACCATATAGAGGTTGTAATACTTGCATAATAATTAATTGTCCTTTTTTTATTTCCCAAGGGACATCTATTTGAATGGTTACAACCAAAACTAACCCAATCCCCAAATTCAAAATGTACTCTTTCATTATGATGTTGATCTATGTTTTGTTTCATCATGTCTTGTTGTATAACCAATTTATCCTTCAATAGTTCGAGAACCTCTTTTTTGTGATTAATGTGATCCTCCATTACTCGAACCTTAGGTTTCCATCACAAGGGTTTTGTCAAAGGTTTCCATCACAGGGTGATTTTCAATGAAGTTGTGGGCTAGTTTAGTACACACATAAGATAACAAACTAGTCCAAGTGAAAACTGCATATCTATCACTTGTTATAATCTTTGGGGTTCCATGTAGCTTCTAAATTATTTCTATGAATGTTGTGGCTACTATGCCTTCTTTAAAAGGGAAAGAAAGTGAAAATAAAGGGGAATACCTTATGGATCTATTCACCACCACCATGATGGCATTTTTCCCTTTAAAATTTTGAACATATTTTAGAAAGGCTTGTTGACTTTGTCATCTAAAATAAACAACCAAAGTTAGTCAAATTTATAAGTTGGAATGTAATTCAGTCAACATTTCTTAAACGTTTTAAAATACTATATATACGTACTCTATTTTCCCATAAGTTAATGAGAAAATTGATGCCCATTAAAGAACAAAATATCAAATCCAATTTTAACTACATTGGAAATAATAGGCTTATGCTTTTCCCTATATTACATCAATATTCCAAACAAATAACATGATTGGAGAATTATCATAAACATGAATTGGTTTGATATCTTGTTTATCTATTGAATCTAAAACATTGTTTCAAATGATCCTTCACCATGTCCATTTTTAATAAATCACATGATTAATGTAGTCAATGAAATTATATCTCATACATCCATTGTGTGAAACAACTGTAAAGAATTATATATACTTCCACATTTGACTTAAATGATAATATGCTTGTTAATATTTTATTAATAAATGACATTATATTTTAATGAGTGGCAAATAATTTTGTTAATAGGGTTGATATGTGTTTAATTTGGCTTTTATTACTAATGGAAACCAATTTTTAATTAAGGGATTCAATGAAGGAAGATTAGAGTAAGAGGGCTAAAAAAATTCGTGTTGTTAAATCTTGTTATAGATAATAGTATTTAATTCCAATTCATATTTGTGTTGGAGTTTGGTTATTACAATAATGGAGGAATTTAGGATTTGAGGCAATCATGTGATGATGATTGGTATGTTGTTTCTTCTAGTAGTTGCTAGAATTGTTTCTTCTATGATCACATCCTGCTACCCACATAATTTCATCTCCTTGACATTTATGTTATCATTTTGTCGAATTATTTGTGTGAATCATATTTTAGTCTCAAAACCCTCCCATACTTCAATGCATGCATCTATTATAACCATGTCAAATTTCAGTGCATACAAGAACAAACTGAAAAAATTTCAATGTTGGCCCCCTTCACAACCCCTTTTGTGCGGGGTCAATTAGTGAATTGAACATTTACCTAACCCCGAGAGCATCAAAATAATTGAACTCATAACCTCACAAGAGAAAATTAAAGTACTTTCTTGATCTGTATTCAACCAATTGAGTTAACCATCAATGGGTCTAGTAAATACATACCATGATAAGGAAAATAAAAAATAAAAAATAATTTCATCTCCTTAGCATTTATGTTATCATCTTGTCCAATTCTTTGTGTGTGTCATATTTGAGTCTCGAAACCATCCCATATTTTTAATGCATGCATCTAGTATAACCATGTCAATTTTCAATGCATACAAGCACAAACTGAAAATAAATCAACGTTGGCCCCATTCACAACCCCCTTTATGTGGGGTAAATTAATTAAAGCATAATTTTGACTGATTACTAAATGTAAAGTGAATTGAACATTTACCTAACCATGAGAGTGTTGAGAGAATTGAACCCATGACCTCTCGATAGAAAATTAAGGTGCTTTGACGATGGGTACTCAACCAATTGAGCTAATCCTCGACGAGGCTACTAAATACATACCATGATAAAGACACTAAAAAATAATAAATAATTTCATATCCTCAAAATTTATGTTATCATTTTTTAGTCTTTGAACCCTCCCATATCATCACTGCATGCATCTACTATAACCATGTCAAATTTCAAGCACAAACCGAAAAAATTTCAATGGTGGCCCATTCATAACCCCCTCTCAATAACAAATTAAGGTGCTTTGATGATGGGTACTAGAAAAATTGAGATAACCCTTGATGGGGCTAAATACATACCTTAATGAGCTTCTCTTAGTTTCAAGAATAATATATTCTCTACTGAATAAGTCAAACCATGTGAACTTCTTTGACATCTTCATCTCATACATGAAGCAACTACTCCTCTACATCATATTCTCCTACCATATCATCTTCTTCCACTACATTATACTCTACTGACCTTCCTCTTGGATCATATCCAACAACATATGACAAAACCCCTTTACTTGGAACATATGAGTAAAACACTTCTTCACATTGGCTTGGAAGAACATAGCGATTTGGTCCTAGCTCAAATGACCTTGTATTAACCATGGTAAATCTGTTATCATGCTGAATAATGGTTCTATCAGGATCACATTCATTCATTCACATCCTATACCATTTGGCATCGAACAAAACCAATTTGAAGGAATTAAAGTCACACACAAGTATGTCATCCAAATACCAATAGTATTAATTTTCAGAGACTTATGGACGTGTGTCACTTCTAGAGGAAACGATACTGACCTAGAAGATTGTACTTATCCCACAATCAAAAGTTTTCCTCTTTTCATCTGACTTTTTGATGTGAAAAGTGCATAGCCTTATTGTGTTTTAACTGCAATATGTCAAACACATAACAAAAGGAATTTTCAATTAATAAACATATTTATATAAATTGTAAAGTATCTAAAAAAAAAAAAAAACTTAAAACATATTCACAGGGTGAAAATGCATGCTTGACTGTTTATCTTTCAAACCATTTACTAAATCAGTTTTCCTCTGTGTAAGATTGGTATCTTCATTATGATGAGCTTCTATAACAATTGAGACACCCTTTCCCATGATAACCTACAATTATGTTGTATACATCTTTCAATCCATACCTTCATTCAATCAAGATTGTTTGCAATGTACATATGTAATGCATCCCACTCTTGATCAAATTTATTAGAAAATCATAATTAACCAATAAATATTAGTTACCATGGTCAATATTAATAATTGATGAAAGAAAAATAAATAAATGAGTATGATATAAACAAAAATGAAAATTTATATGTATTATAAATAATCTCTATATTAAATATTTAATTACCTCTCACTATGCTTGTTCTACCTTTCTCTAATAGGTGCTCCCATTCAAATTTTTGATAGAGTTCACACCCCAAATGTAATCCACATGCATATTTGCTGCTAATTTATGAAGCTATTAACTAATATACACCACATATTGATATACAATATATCCCTCCACCATATAACCCTTAGGATGTGCTTATTGTCTAACCAAAGCCTTCAATGATCCAAAGTGCCTCTCCACCATCCACGTTGACCTTGTGTGTACAAGTCCACACAATTCAATCTCCTCAACTTAGTGTATGAGATAGTTTTCTTGTGCATTGAAAAATTCCAGAGGTAGATACTTTTGTATTTCACACATTAGATGAGGGATTTCTCTCTTCCAATACTTTATAACTTCTTTATGATTTATTTCAATGGAAACCATCTATAGATGATACAAAAAAATAACATATTTCAACAAAACATAATATATTACATTGTAAGTAAAACACATGTCACTAAGTTGAACAACAAATTGAAAAACACTTTGCATATAAATCACTACTTACCTCATGTATTTCCCAAGATCATATATAATTTTTTTGACGTTGTTGTCGAAGTTGTCTGGGAGAGATAGAGGTAGAAACATATTATAACAATAAAAATGAAATGTTATTTGTTTAATCGAAAAAAGAAAAAAAAAAAAAAAACTATCAAGATGTATACCAATATACAAATATATATAACAAAATAATTACCTTAATGAAGATACACCAATCATGTGTTTTTACCCCACCAAAGTCACCTTTCTTTGTTAAGATATATTTTTTTTTATGTTTGAAGATAAACCGTGGGAAATTTAATTCTTCGAATGACCTCTTTTACATCATTGAGTTTATTCTTTGTTAATAAACATGGAAGACTATTTTGGTCTCCATCGCTATTTGATCGAATCACACTTTGCATTGCATGATTAGCTTCCTAAATGTCACTATACATTTTTATGATTCTCTCTTTATCCCTCCTACCAACTATGATTCACCATAATGTTTCTATCACATTCTTCCCAATATGAATTGTACAAAAAAATGAACTATTCTTAGGTCCTCATAGTAGGGAAACCTCATGAATTGAGTGGCATAACTTTTTTCATTCCTCATGGAAGCCCATTATTAATACCTTCATGACCTTTGTGATGAAGCATGGAAGAAATCACAACAATAATTATCAAATATGTAAAATAAATCATATAAAAACAAAAATTCAAAACATTATATATATGATACATAAACAAATTGCATACCTTGAGGATTTCTATTATATTCCAACTTCCATAGGTGAGGTATCATTGTTCGTGGTATTATCTAGTCTCTTATTTCCCATTGCAAATATGTTTTTCAGTACTGTGATACCTATGGTTCTTAGAGAGAAAGTGCGTATACTTATCAAACGCATCCTTTCCTAAACTTTTTGAACAATTAGATTTCAGCTTAGGACCATAAACTAGACATTTAAATTTACCCTTTATTTGAAGACCTGCATTAAGATGTTGATTACTGTCAATTATACAAAGGGATTATTTAAAAAACATGCATGATATATTCAAATAATTATATCCTATTAAAATGAAATATTGGAATGTTACATACCACAAAAATGAGTTATTCTTGGGGCATCATGAATTGTCAATACGAGTATTCAATGGAATTGAAATTTCATCTACCTTGTTGGTTTACAAATGTCATACATAGTGAAAATGGCCCATAGCTTCAGTAACTTGTCGATAAGAGCCTCGATATATACATTCATAGATTTAATTAGGTACTTACCTAGTAATTGTTTTAAATTACATATAATTACTACCATGATATGTATGTATATAAGTAAATAAACAAATAAAAGATATTATGCAACAAATAAGACAAATGAAAATGTTACATTTAAAAAATTAATGTAACAAATACCTGCAACAAATAATTGTCAACATTATGTGCTCTCTCTTTATTAACATCCAACAGGAAGGTTATGGTTGATAGAAAAAAAATTGGCCACACTGAGTAAATATACATTAGCTCTGCAAATGGATTAATATTGTCAACTACCAATGAAAGCCTAACATTACAAGGATCTTCTTTAAAGTGTGACCATTTTTCCTCAATTTCCCTAAATGCATAACCATCTGTAGATTTTAAAAATGCCATCTATGCTTCTCTTCCATGCATGGTAATCCATAAACTTTGTTATTATTTCACACTTGAACAATCATTGCAAACATGGAATTATGGGAATATGACAAAGAACATTTTGAGGCACCTTTTTTGTTATTTGATCAGTTCGATATTTGTTGCTCTGACATTAAGGGAAATTTGTTTTCGATGCATGTTGTCTATAATATATAATATGATCATTAGGACATGCAACTATAGCTTGTTACTCCATTCCAATATATTTCATAATGGCATATAAATCTCGGCATGTGTGAGATAAAATATTTGACAATGGTAACATAATTTTACCTAACAATATACAACATAAAAAATCACTAATTAGAGTAAATAATATTAATTGTAAATATTCCATTTTTATTTTACACACTACTTAACAAAAAAAAAGGAAAAAAAATCAACCTTAATGTATAGTATGTGATGAAACATATTACATACCTTAGGATCTATGACATAAAAGTTTCTGAAAAACCATTCGAAACCTTTAAGTTTACCAACAATAATGTAGTAGAGATTAGATTTTATTTTGAGCCCTCATAAAGTGGTGTCGTTTCTTTTTCTAGCAAAGGTTCATCAAGAATATTATCATTATTGTCTTCATCGTGATCATTGATTGGTTGAATGAACAAGTCTTCGATCAATTCATGTGTCCCATCATCTTGAACTATGTTATTATTGTCATCTTAGTCCATAGGATCATTAACTTGATCTGCAATATATTTTCCATGTTCCTTAGCTTGTACAACATTTCAATTACTACTTGCGACATTCATACATTGCTAGGGGGCCAACTTAACTTTATAATTACAAAAAATCATGCAAATTAAAATTAGTTTGCATAAAAATATTACACCAATATAAAATTTTAGAAATGAAATTAATATAAACACAATAGATAGTGAATATATAGCTTACCAAAGGACAATATTCCTTCGATCCCCCTTCAATGTGCCCATGCTTCCTACAATGTATTTTAGTTTTTTCTTTTAAAACTCATACTAGATGTAAGCCCCTGCATTAAATGCAAGGGAAATAACATATCTCATCATCCCATGGATTTTTTCCCCTACTAATATTTGTTGACTTTCTTCCCCACAAAAAAATTATGTGATGATTATGTTATAAAATTAAAATACTAGATCTATTATATATATATATATATATATATATATATATATATATATATATATATATATATATTGCTCGACAAGAAAGACCTTATAACCTTTTAGAACTGTTGTAGTTTTAGCAAAAATGTCACAATGTCTCTTAAAAGAAACATAGTTATAAATATACTTACCGTCAGAATTCTGACAATAATTAACCAAGTCAAATTTGGCTAGTCAAAAAGTGACTCATCGTTCCATTAATAGCTCAATAGATAGGAAAAAGAGGATTTTCGTCAGCATTATGATGACTGTTAGATACCATAGCTCTTATGATGATATGGAGAATACCATTAGAATTAAGATGATCTTAAGATATGTTGTTATAACACTGGCGAATTTAGGTTGATAAAAAAAAAATGTAAATTGACATTAATTCTTATATTTTTTTTATGGTATGACCAATTTTAGTCGTATCGTCGTATTGTTTTATCAAAATTTACTAATATGTATAGTAGTGTATTTTGGAATCTTGCTAGCTTATTGTTACTTTCTCATTCCAAAATTGCATAAAGGTCATTATATCTCTTGGAGCTTTGCTCATGTTAGGATTTCAACCATGGAGGAGAGAAATGCTATTTTTTATTGTCATGTATAAAAATAAAGCATCGATTTAAAGTATGGGGCTCTTGACAAGTTTTATTTTTGTTTGAAGTCTATAACACGACCTCATGTGTGACCACTAGGAGTGCTTCTACGCATAGTTATCAATGTAATCCATGGACTGTGACTATAAAAATTGATGTTGATGGTTAAATTGTGCATTTCATGATGAATCATAGTGTGAGTTAACTTTTATTCAAGGTAACATTGCTCGTTGGCAAGGGCCCACCAACCCAACATGTTTCTTGATTACTTTATTATGCTTTTAGTATGAGTGTGGTGTTCCACCAAACTTAGTAAGTATAAATCTATATTACTGTGTGATCTATTTCAGTTCACAATAGAACTATCACTTTAATATTCAATGTGTGATTTTGTGTTAACAACTCTGTGCTATAACAATTTTCTAGATTGATCTTGTAATGGTTGTGTTCAATTCATAAATTAAGGATTTGGTTTATATATGATATAAATATCTGTTTTGTAGCAATCAAACTTGACATATAGAAGCACAATATGCTTTGTGAGAAACCAAATGTGTAGATTGGTTATTTTATGATCACATTCAAATTATAACATGTAATTTCGACTTACGTTATTTGTATTTTCTATGTATGATACAAAGATCTATTTCATAGTTATCAAACTTAGAATATAACCCTTGTCTGCTTCAAATTGAAATTACTATATGATATGTTTGATGTATGCAAAATTATTTCATGCATGAATTTAGGTTTGATTCATTTTGATAAACGACACAACTAGGTTATAAATATTATTTCATGTATGTAATACTATCAGCGTTGACCAAAGTTGGTAGTCTCGAGTTTTATTTAATCACCTAATTCCTTTTTCCCTGTTCTAGATTGTGTTCAAGTTTGCATAAGAGAATTCAACCACTAAAGGACAGATTTGAAGCATTGCAACCTTTCGAGGCTTTGGGAACATAATTTTTCTATAAGTGTGAAAGAATATAGTTCTCAAGGGAAGGTCTCTGCAACAAGAACCTAGTGGTCCCAATAGATTAGTGTCCATGCCTCTACACATACAAAGTGCCTTTAAGATTATGATACTGAATTGACATATTTATGTTGTGAATTTTCTATCAGTAGATTCACTAAACAATATTTGGTGTATTTAGGATATGCCATTAGTGAAGGAGAGCTCAATATACATCTGGTAAGGATGAAGTCCATCATTTACTGGTCAATGTTTACAAATGTTTTTGAAGTTAGGATTTTTTTTGTGGCGACACAATACTTGAGGAAATTCATAGCTTCATTTTCAATAGTAGCTACATCTCTCCATGCTATAATAGTGAGTGGAAAGAGTATACATTGGAGGAAGGGTTAGAATAAGCCTTTGAAGAATCGATAAACAGAATCAATCAAGTATAGGTTCTTGCATTACCAAAATTTTAATGTGAGTGGGTATGTTATGGAGTGGTCTTGATGCGAGGAAGGATTGTATGCTACAATTCTAAAGTATTTCATGGGGAAGTTCTCAATTCCCTCCCTATGAAAATGATCTTTATGCCTTGTTACAAACTATGAGAAAGTGGAAACACTATCTAACAGGAAAGGATATGTCATCCACAAAGATCACCAACTACTACAGTACCTACAAGATGAAAGTAAGTAACAATATACTAGACACTAGATGTGGATGGGGTTATTACAATAGTTTCATTTAGTGATTATGTATAAGAAGGGTATCACAATCAAGTTATCTGACATGCTTCCAAGGCCACCCACATAAAAAAAATATATAGCTTTTGGAACTCTAATGCACAAGGAGCCTTTCACCCATGAGGAATATAAAGAGACATATACAAGGGATGATGAATTCAAGGAGGTGTTCCAAAAATTGTAAAGTTCATGAAGACAATTAAGATAGCATAGTTGACTATCATCTCCATAATGGGCTACTCTACAACATGGACAAGATATGTGTTCCTAAACGTGATTGGTTACATCTAATAAAAGAGGATCTCACCTCCAAAGTCGTAGGGAATTCTGGTGTAAGGAAGACAATTTCAACTTACAATGGTATGTGTACTGGCCCATAATGTAAGAGTATGTAGCTATATTCATTAGAGGATGCATAATTTTTTGTACAAACAAGCCTAGTAAAAAAAAATAGAATCTATACCATCCCTTGCCTACACCCACTAGTCCTTATGAAAAAATTTACATGGAATGTATGGGAGGTTTACCAAAACTGGGAAGGGACATGACTATTATTTTGCGGTAGTTGATAGGTTTAGCAATATGTGCAATCTTATGCTCTATTTAAATACCAAGAAGGGAACGAAGCAACAAACTTGTTCTTTGAATAGGTTTGGGTGCCCTTTGGGACACCAAGGAGCATAATTTCAAATAGGGACACCATATTTCTCAATGCATTTTGGACTATGTTATGGGAAAAGATGGACACAAAGTTGAATAGGTGTACAACATTCCATCCATAGAGAAATACAAAAACAAAATCAATCAACATGACTTTGGTGTAACTTTTGAGGGGTTATAATTATAATCATCTGAAGACCTAGGATGAAAATGTAGTATATATACAACACTCTTATAATAGAGAAGTCAACACTTCTATGGTAAGTCCCCATTTAAACCTTGTTTTGGATGTTTTATACCTTCACCATTGGATATTTCATATGGGTCATACAAAGGAGTGATGGATGATATCACAAGGAATGATTTAACAATCGAAAATTCATTCAGAATATTAGGTGGATCCATTTGCAAGTACATCAGAAACTAAAGAAGTCACGGGAAAGATACAAGGCCAAACATGATAAAAAAAAAAAAAATTAATTAATTAATTAATTAAATTAAATAAAAATTAAAATAAATTTAAATTAAAATAAATTTAAATCAAAAAATTAATTAATTAATTAATTAATTAATTTAGCGTGGGAGACATAATATGGTTATAGTTGAACAAGGAGGAGCTACAAGGTCTATGATATGGTCCTTTTGAGATACTAGAAAAGGTGGGACCAAAATTCCTGCAAACTCATTCTACCCCTTTACATGCATATTTAATCAATAATGAATGAGGAAAATCTCACTATGAACCTTCCATGTTGGATTAGGAATAGGAAAAAATCCTACCATCTAAAAAGGACTTATCTCCAAATCCTCAAACATAGTTGATAGAAGATACAAGTTTGCAGAAGAGATCTAGAACTAAAATAAAGGGGAAACATAACTTCTGGTAGATTGGGTTGAGAGGACAACTTCCAGGAAATGCAAAATGGTAGTCTAGGGAAAAGGTAAAAGAAAATTGTCCTCACCTCATTTAGTAAAATATTTTGAGCACCAAAATCCTCCCAAAATCAGGACATATGATCTAGATTGGTTCATATTATTTTTCATCCATATCAATTTTTTAATAGTACAAACATTGGAGGAATAAACGCATAGGGCCATTTTTATTGGTATGTTTTAGTTTGGAGAATTAGGGTCTAAAACCTTTCAGAGGTAGTTTGAGGCATCAAATGAAATAGTTTGGACTAAAAAAACTTTCACTTGTGCTAGAACCCATGGCTTTTCTCTACACCCAGAGAATTTTCCAACATTGCAAGAAAGACATCAATCCGAGTTCATATGCAAAAGTTATTCCACCCAGAAGTTGACCTTCATGTTTGACCACCATGGTTCAAGAGGATACCACCTCAACCCCCATTAGTCATGAAAAATAGGATTGCCACATGGGTAATATGAAGGAGAGTATAGGAGAGTAAAATATTTAACTCTATTTGAGAGTTGGAGTCAAACTTGACCCCTAGTTGACATTATAATATGTTATAACCATGCCACTAGGAGGAAAATGTTTCTGTTTCTTTTGATTGTATCTTGTTCCATATTAGAGTAGAACAACTTTAGAGTGGAAGTGAGGGAAAATAAAAGAGGGGGTTTAGTGTCTATAGTATCCTACCAGGCCACATGTCTAAGGTAACTCCACAAAGAGTGCCTTTTCCTTTGTACTTTAATTATTTCTTCTCCATACAAAAGAGAGTAGAGAATCCTCACCTTTTTGTTTGGTTTTCTCTCGTAATGGTTTCCCAAAGCATATCTTGTGCTCATTATGGTTGGTGTGTGATTTTGTTTTTATTGTTATATGTTTTCCACATTTTTATCTATTACATGCATAAACAAAAAACAATAATTAATAAATATAGAATCTAAGGAAATTAACCCTCATTGTATATATTTTAGTCTATTTTTATCACATCTATTGTGATGAATTATCTAGTGGAATATCCATGGCAGTTGACAAATCAATCACTATATATAACATATCCGAACCAAAAAAGTAAAAGAAATTATAACTCCATGGAATACTTACATGGATGATTAATGATGCACTGAGGTTGTCATATATTTATGTTACATAAAGTAGACTTGAAGATTAACTCATCTGTTATTATTTGTAATTTACTAATAACATTGTTATATATATCTTACACATATTCAAAGAAAGTCTAAATATAATTATATAATGTGTAGTCCAAAAACTACATCTCTACATTAAATTAGTTGAAGAAAGGAGGTGTAAGGTGAGCACAAAAATTTACTCCAAAAAATGATAGCCAATAAATAATTGAAAAACATATTTTCAATGGTAATCAAGAGAATAGAAGAAAACCCTGAAGAATCACACATAAATGATGGAAGAAAGCTAATGATAAAATTACCCATTGTAAGAAATTGGTTTTGATTTCATTCACATTTGTAGCATGTTAGTGGGTGCTTTTACAATTATTATTTATTAACAAATTTGATTAATTTCATGTTATCACAAAGGTGGTGCAATGGGCTCCCAAGGTATGAATTGGTTTTCATATAGTTTAATTGGCTCTGATCCTTTGAACACCTTTCAATAACTCATTTACTTATCACAATGCATATTGGGAAGAATGTCACAAAATGCTTATGGAGAATATTAGATGGGAAGGAAAACAAAGATAAAATTTCCAATGCTAGAAGTGACATCAAGGAAGCTAATATGATGCAACATTTGAGTCAATATTCTACTAGTGGACAATTAAAAATTCTTTCGTAGTTATTAATAAGGAAGAAAGTGTTGGTTAAGGTAGCTTCGACCGGTGTTCTAGCCTCAGGTGGTGTCAATGAGGTTGGGAACATAAGAGGAAAAAAAATTCTCCAAGCCCAAGTTATTCTTTTACATGGAAATGCCTTAATTAAATTAATTAATCAATTTTTAAATATTTTCCTAAGTTTTAACTTATGGAAATATATGAATTAATTAGTAATAACTGAGATATGGATTTTCATCTAGAGTCTTCTAGTAAAGTTTCTAAGTGATCTTAGCCATAAATTACATCATTTTAGATCTAGATAGTGGTCGTTGATTTCTCAACGAGAGATTATAAAGGAAATTGATGGGCAATCTTAGAGATCATTCATTGCAGTGAAGAGGATGCAATGTTAACGTAGGGTTTGACACTAGTTAGGGTTTCAACAAAAGTTGAATCAATGAATATTTCCATAATTTTATTTCATTAGAATTCTTCTAATTTTTTATATCTAGAGGATAAATTCTCCCAACATTTGTCTGTAGACAAGGAGGCCGAATTATTGAGGCCATGAGGGTTCTAGGAGAGACCCAGTTTTCTTTGAGAAAGGCCAAGATTCCTTATGGAGGATGAGATTTTCAAGAGGAGATCGTACATATTTCCAGGAGGGTCATATGAGTTTCCAACATATTCAAGAGCCTAATTTCATCCAGGCTATGAGCATCAAAGAGCCATATGAGCTACATGTGTGAGGCCATACAAGACATATTTTCCAAGAGAAGTTGTGTCAGATTGCAGAGGGAGGCCATGAGCCTTCGAGTGGTCAGATCGACTTGTGGAGGTGAAGAAATATTTTTCCAAATCTTTTCTAGGGTTTGGCAAGAAGTATTATAATATTATTCAATTATAGAATTTGTTGAAGATTAATAAAACTCTTAGATTTGAAGAACTAGTTCTCCCTTCGGGGTTTTTCTAGGGATGTTTTGTTCGAAAATATTGTGTCCATTTTGTGATGGGTTTTCTATCAAAGTTCTCGTAGTTTATTTTTTGTGAATATTTAAATTGTGTTTTTATTCAGTATTCGCAATATATTCATTTTTCTCAAAATTAAATACATTAGATAATTGTCTTTTGATTGAAATAAGTGATATTTTTATCGATTTTTCACATGATATCATAGTAGATCTGAAACAAAGGGGTTTACTGAAGTAGATCAATGCAGGGGTTTGGAAGATAAATCCAAGGGTTTAATACCCAAATTGATTTCCAAAATTACCTGGAGTAATTCCATCAATGTTAGTTTCTGCAAGAGGGAGGCCAATTTAACTAGTTCAGGTTGTCAGTTTGTTAGTGCATGTTTTCAGAGACACAGTTTAGTTTTCTATTTTTGAGATTGATTTTCTAGAGATAGTGAAAGTGGGTTCTCTAATTTTTTGAGGTAGAGAAAATCATCACAGTGATTTCCTAGAGGAAACACAAGTTTGTAGGAGAGCTAATGCACAGTTCTAGTGGGAATGACGAGTTCACAAAGGAAGTGTGAGTTTGCCAAGCAATCATGATCACTTGTAGAGGAAGACCGTGAGGTTTTCCAGATAATTTTTTTAGCTTGACGAAGATATATTATTTTTATTTTCTCTCGATGGCTTTGATAATGACTTCAGCAGGATTGAGGGATCAAGATAGTTTGGATGGTGCATCAAACTTTGGATTTGGAGAATCCAGTGCCTTCTTTTTTTAGAAGAGCATGGGTTGAAGGAGTTTACTATGGCACATATTCTTGTAAAAACATATCTTATCATGTTGCATGAGTACCAGAAATATGATGCCAAGGTTATGCTTATTATTATAGATGGGGTCAATGACCACACAGTTTCACATTTAGCAGAAGAAGATATGTCCAAGAAGATGTGGGATTCCATCAACAAACTTTTATAGGATAAAAATATGAATAAGAAAATGATCTTAAGAGAAAAGCTCAAAAGTACCAAAAAAAAAGGGAGAAAACATTTTCATTTATCTCAGCCACATTAGGATAATTATAGATGAGCTAACATCCATTAGAGAGAAGGTTGAGGATGAAGAGCTTCTGAGAACAACCCTAATTGGGTTTCAGAAGTAGCGGGATTTTTTTCATGCAAGTGGTTAGTGGAAGATCTAATTTTCCTACTTGGGATTACTTGTGGAACAAATTCACACATGAGGAGCTTTGAATGAGCCTTGTGAAAGGAACAATGGTACTAGTAGCAGTTCTGAGAAGAAGGGAGATGACAATGAGAATGTTTCTCTTGTGAGTGAGGGCAAAGAAAAGAAGGCATTCAATAAAGGGTATGAATATAAGGGGGGAAATAAGGACATGTCAAAGATCAAGTGCTATGGCTATCATGAGTTTTTCCATTACCGTAGGAATTACCTACACAAGAAGAAATGTTACAAGAAGGGCAAGAAGCAGACAACAAAAATCACACATGAGCTTTCTAGATAGAAAGGGGATGAGTTTGCACTCAACTCCTGCAGTAGAAATCTAGGAGAGTTGTGGCATAATGGAATGAGCCACGTGGTACACAAGGTGATAGGTGTTCCATATACAAACACAAAGAACGATGGTGTGTAACATAGAACACATCCCTCACTAAGAGGGAGTATTGGTTGATGTATCTCAAACAATTGTTCTAGCCTTAGGTGGTGTCAATTAGGCTAGGAACGCAAGAGAGGAAAATATATCCAAGCCCAAGTTATTATTTTCAATGGAAATTCCTTAATTAAATTAATTAATCAGATTTTAATTATTTTCCTAAGTTTTAACTTTAGGAAATATATTAATTAATTAGTAATAATTAAGACATGAATTTTCCTCTTGAGATTTGTAATAAAGTTTCTAAGTGATCTTAGCCATTGATTATATTATTTCATATCTAGAACTTGGTTGCTGATTTATTAATGAGAGATTATAAAGGAAATCAGTGGGTGGTTTTGGAGATCATTCATTGTAGTGAAGAGGATGCAGTGATAGCATGGGGTTTGACACTAGTGAGGGTTTCAACGAAAATTGAAGCAATGCATATTTTTGGAGTTTTATTTCATCAACATTATTCTAGTTTCTTAGATCCAAAAGAAGAATTATCCCAACTTTTTTTTGCAGACAGGGATGTCGAGTTATTGAGGCGATGAGGGTTCTAGGAGAGGTCATGTTTTCTTTGAGAGAAGTTGAGATTCCTTATGGAGGTCTATATTGTTAAAAGAAGACCATTATATTTCTAGGAGGGTTGTACAAGTTTCCAGCATAGCCGAGAGGCTAATTATGTCGAGGTCGTGAGCATCAAAGAGCTACAGGAGCCACATATGTGAGGCCATATGGGCTATATTCTCCAAGAGAGGATGTGTTAGGTTACAGAGGGAGGTTGTGAGCCTTATAGTGGTTAGATTAACTTGTGGAGTTGAAGAAATATTTTTCTAGAGCTTTGCTGGGGTTTAGCAAGTAGTATTGTAATATTCATCAATCGTAGAATTTGCTAAAGATTAATAAAACTCTCAAATCTGAAGAACTGGTTTTCCTTTTGGGGTTTTCCCAAGGACGTTTTGTCCAAAAGTATTGTGTTCATTTTGTGATTGGTTTTCCATCATATTTTCCATAGTTTATTTTATGAATATTGCAATCATGGTTTTATTCAGTATTTGTAGTATATTAATTTTGCTTAGAATTAAATACATTGGATAATTACCAGTTGATTGCAATAAGAAATATTTTTATCGATTTTTCACAGAGAGAAACATGGTGAACGATGTTATAAGGAACATTATATTTCTAATTGGTTTTGCTAAAAACATTAAACATGTTTTGATAAAAAAAGATAATTTTAGTGCGAAAAACACATGATTAGCATACTTTTATGAAACCTTGTCTGTATAATAACTATGCTCTAAATTATATAAATCAATACTTTTTTTTTCATTTGGTTGCTTTTTTTCTCATTAATTGAATAAAGTCATAGTATGTTTTTTAGTTCATTCTACCTCTATCACTCCAAAATATCTTCGACAATAACATAAACCGAATTATATACAAACAAAGAATGTATGAGGTAAGTTGGAAGCTATAATTCAAATTTCATGGTTACTATTTATTTGAAATCAAGATGATCATATGATTATCCTTTGTGTATATATCATTTCCTTTTATTTTTATTTTTTTTTATATTACAATTATATGTTCATGATATAAATAAATACATCTAGAACATATTAGGTACACAAAGAGAACGATTCCTCGTCTTATATGTGAAATGTAAATGTATTTATCTTTGAGTTTCTTCAATGCACAAAGGCACAATCTCATTCAATATGTTGAATAAAGTGAAATATGTATAGTTGTTCCCACAATAGTAATGTGGCTGGTGGAGACACATTCAAATCCATTGAAGGTATTTATTAGATGAATATCATGCCTTGAGGGGTCAATAGTTGAGGGATATATATTTTATCGATCCATGGGATATATTAGTGAGCATCTATCTGAAGTAGTAGACATTGATGTGCCTTCCATATGGGATGACAAGTATACAAAAAAAAATTAGGGCGAGGTCTTGTCTGGTAAAGGGATTGAGAAAAAGTAAAAAAAATGGGAACATATATATGTGTGTGTGTGTGTGTGTGAGAGATAGTAATTATTGGCACTTAAATATAATGTCTTTTAGGTGGTTAACAATGGGATGCAACACATCTTTACATTGCAAATAATATTTGATTACATGAAGGCATGTATAGAAATATTTGAATAAGTGAAAGGTAAATTGTAATGGAGTAGGGTGTTTGAATTGATTTGATATGTGTTATTAGATAAAAATACCAATCTTATGCAAAAGGAAATTCATTGCAAAATATATAAATACACGTGTTATATTTTTTCTTGATTTTTCTCTCATTCATTTCCCCTATAGTGATGGCTTGATCATGTCTTAATAAAAATTTTTACGTAGGTGAAGCATAAAAATTCCATGTGGCACAATCTACAAATATCAAATCAAATATTTGGTTGATAAGAGTAAAACATAAGATTGTAGAATAAGTATAACTTTCTAGGTGACTCATATATCCCATAGAGGTGACATACATCTAGCCACATGATCCTAGATATTATGGTTATTTGGAAGATATATGTGTTAGATTTCAAATGCTTCAAAATTGTTCTATTTAAGGTTAGGCGGCAGTGATAGTTGCTACAAGGAATTGAAAGTGCTATTATTGATCATGATAATGATTTTACTATGATTAATACTACTAGGAATGAATAAAGTATAGAGACATATGTCCCTTCTAGTCAATATGAATAGGAATTTTATTCATCAATTATGTAGACTAAGTTGTCACTTGTTGTTAGATTATTTGAGAGGAAGGCCGATAAAGTATGTACTTGAAGATGTTTCAAAATATGAAGATGATGGGGAAAATGAAGAATATATTGTGGAAAAATATTGAAAGCTTAAAGAGGCATCGAACAAAGTAATATTAGAAGCAAACGATTTAGATTATGAGCCCTCAAATAGTCATCATGTTAAAAAGGATGATCAAGTTCTTCCTATTTTGATCATGATCTGATAGATGTCCCATATATGACTATGCATAATCCTTTTAGTGATCTAAGAGGTTGTGATTATGATTTTAATCTTGATGAGTTAGATTGTATTAGGGATGATGTTCTATATCACTCTAATAATATATTTAGTTAAACTTTACTTACATTGAGATTAATTTTATTCTTCCTTAGATTTATATATCCAAGAAAAAATGGTTCAATCATTTATTTATTTGTTTGTATAATGAACATAATTTTGTTAAATATGGACATTAAATTGTGTAAATTTAACCTAACCTAACATATCTAAATTGTGAAATTCCCAAAACACCATGGGATGAAAGAGTGTCACCTTTATGACTCTAAGAGGGTTGCATATGAAAAGCACTTTATCTTAGACTGTATAGCTTATACTCATATTAGATCTAAATCACAAAATATTTTTCACACTATCAACCTTCTTAACATTTTAAGTCAACAAACTATGGCTATCTTGGAATGATTATCTTAATGCTTTTTAAGCATAGAAATAAGATGCTAAATAATTCTGAGTGATCTCTTACCTTATTAAGGTTCGATAGACCATTTCGGTTTTAGTGGATGTTAATAATCACCATGATCATCATAAAAAAATTTAACCTAATTCAAACTACCCAAATAAGCTACCCCTTTATAATGAAATCAACAAATGTACAATATAATTAGCCTTCTCACAATGCTCACATGAGTTTTTTCCTTCAAGCTACATTAGGATTTGAAGAGAATTAATGTTTTGTTTCTTTATTCATTTTAGATGCATTAATTCCATTTGTTGGTTTGATTCATTTGATCATCTC
This sequence comes from Pinus taeda, assembly GCA_000404065.3. NCBI lineage: Eukaryota > Viridiplantae > Streptophyta > Pinopsida > Pinales > Pinaceae > Pinus > Pinus taeda. Next base: position 81,009 of record APFE031539347.1, read on the forward strand.
TTCATGTGGATCTCAATAGTTGAATGCATAAAAATGCTAACGTTCATGCCCTCATAAGAGAAATGTGTTTTTCCATGATAATTATAGCCACATGGAATATACATAAATCAAATTAGGTGTAATGCATTTGAAAATATTGTAAATATTTGAAAATTACTCATTATTTGAGAAGATGTGAACCTATGATGTAGTATGCATGAATGGATTTTTGCCAAATTCCTATTATGCAAAAGTGCTTCAACTTTAATTTTTAAGTTGATTCATCCTAACTCCTCATGATCATCATCAAATATGGCCAATGGGAACATAATATTGGATATATGTAGACATGATTTTGAATGTCGAAAGAACATATAAGTTCCTTATTGGTATATCTGTCAAGTTTATCAATGAAATTCTTACTTGTCTCCTAGACACCTATTTTTTAGGAAAGCATTAGTAAAGCATGCCTAAAGAGAAACCATTAAGGTAATTTTGAGGTCTAAAATAGACTTCATAAGGAAAATGATAAAATAAGAGTTATGAATTTTTAAATGCAAAGTGTAGGCACAAAGTATACGTTTTCTCAAATGCAAAGTTTAGGCATATGTTGGTAGTGGAATTAAATTCTGCATCCAATGAGTACCCACTTTGCATCATTTTCATTAGACTGACAAAAAGTGAAAATACATGATAAAAGCATGTTTGTTGAAAGAAACAAGCTTTTATCATGTATTTTTTAAAAAATGAAAATACATGAAAAATATATTTCTTGAAAGAGACATGTTTTTTTAATGTATTTTATTTATTTATTTTTTTGTGCATGTCTATTTAAAAGTTTTATGCATCCAATGGGTGCCTACATTTTGCATTTGGGTATATATATCTTTTCCCTCCAAAAATATTTACCCTGGGGATGACATCATCATCATGAATCTTATTGGCTCCTATAAAGTTGATTTTGTCAATGCATTTTTAATTTTGAGGCCTATTTTTGACCTCAAAATTTGCTTAATGGTTGATGAATAAATGGTTTATATATACCCCATGGCATCATTTCAACACAACAATTTAACCTAAAGAAATTGCTTCATTAGATAAAACTCAACCTTAACATTCAGTACATGACTAAATCACAACACATCCATTATAGTCAGATTCACCTCAACCAATGATAATTGAATCACTTAATATTTTGAAGATGATAATACTATGAGGATTGGATTGTAATATGAAGAATATTCACCTAATTGCACAACTTGTGGGGAGGCTAGTTGTATATGTTTCAATGATGTTGTCTATGAATAAAATAAATTTACTAATTTGTAGGGATGAACATCTTCCATAAGAGTTTGAGTTAGGAACGATGCATTACTATGATTAGTGTATCTCTTGATGTTTGATTCAAATTTCATCTTTGTCAAGATATATTTATAAACATGTCATAAGCATTTAATTGTTTTTATTTTGGTAAATTTAAGAAAATACTCAAAATTTCCTTAGAAGTTGAAATGAATTATTGTGATGGTTCTCCTTCTAAGGAAACTTACTAAAAATTAATCCTACGATAAAGAATGACATTCAAGGAAGAAGAGAGATTGAAAGGAAATAGAGAAGGAAGAGCAATAGCAGTGCATGAGGGACATAGAAGAGGAACTCTATTTAAAAATCAAAGGTTGTCTATGAGCCAGAACATTTGCAATCTTGCTAATGAGCCAATGCATATCTATTTGAGAATGGAATTCACTATTTCCAACATTATTCCTGAGCATAATAAACCCCCAAGTGAATTTTGGATTTTCATTTAGATTTCAAAAGTAAAAGTCTCAATATTCATAACTATTGAATTTTGTAGCTATGCCCAGTTTTCATAATTAATATTTTAGTCCTTGAAATATATGTAATGATAAATATAATACATGTTCTTCATGTCGGTTTCAAAAAAGAAAATTTTGAATTTTAAAATTTGAATTATTGACTCCAAGATGATTAAGTTGATCCTTCATCAATTCAAGTTAGTCCCCATTGAAGTGGCACCCATTCCGCCTCCTAGAAGACTATAAATAAGGCACTCAACCTCCTCCTCTTAACACACAATTTAGATCACTCATTATCTATGTTTTTTTTTATACATATGCACAAGAGAGAGAGAGAGAGAGAGAAAGAAGTGCACATGAGTCACAGTAATTGTGCATGAATCATAGGAACTGCACATGAGTCACATGAACTATGCATGAGTCATAGGAAGTACACATGAGTAACAAGAAGTTCACATGACTTGTTGGGGCTAATTTTTGTGGGTAGTTTGACTAGGTTTGACTAGGGTTATATTGATGGTCAGTTTGATTTTGTATTTGAATAAAATAATTATATGTGTCCCTTGTTGAATTGAAGAATTTCTCTAAGGAAAAGGTTGCTATGTTTTTCCCCCAAGTGGGTTTTCCCAAGGTAAATCTTATGTTTTCTTTGTGCATTGTGATCTTTATTGTCCTACTATTTTTATGGTTGAGTTTATGAAGTGTAATGGCTTAAGGATAAACTGGAAGTGCTATAATAATCTTTACATCAGTGAATGCAATTACCAGTTTCAAAAATTAAGTACTTGTATCCATTGCACTAAAACAATCAACAATAACATTTCAACGACTTGATGAATATCATTCTCTATGTGTTGGATTAATATTCTCTCTATGTTGCATTAGTTTTGGTTATGTTAATAAAATTATAAAATCAAGTCAATCTTGTGTACTTAACCCCTATTGTGTAACCCCACATGCCATTACCTCTTAAAATTTCTTTATTTTGTTTTACCATTCGTGGGATCATGGGACTAATAACAAAATGCACTAAAAAATATTGAATGAAAATCCATTTATCTCACCCACATAATTACTTTGGTTTATCACTTGACAATCTACAACATTTATTAATACTTTGGGAATTGCTTCATGTTTGAATCACAACATATTCTATGTTGTAATTTTTGTTTTAAGTGGTATAAACTAGAAGGATCACATCAAAATTTCATCGATTCTTCCCTAATATATTGGTTGGCATGATAAATACGTATTGGAATTCCATTCAATTTGTTTTCTTTGATTTTCTTGCTCCAATGGATGCTCTGTTCACTCATTGGGTTATCTACTTCCTATTTGTGCAAATATTATGGAATTTCTAGTTTCTTAGTTGAAATACTTTGAATAACACTCTCACTTGTGGTTTCTCCCATTCTTAGCTACAAAAATTTATCGTTTTAATTGTCTATTGACGTAATGTTGAGATATATAATTCAAACCAACAAGGAAAATTTTAGGGGCTAATATTCATAGGTGCGTTGTTTTCCATGTTTTTTCCAAAAAACATTTGTTATTTTTATTTTTTTTCTAAAAATGATTCACCCAAATTTTATAGTATAAAATTATTTGCTGTTAAAAATTTCCAAAGATTTCACATACTATCAATCATTAGAAATTTGAATATTTAAAAAAACAATATCACCAAACATTCTACATTTTTCATATTAGGGGCTAGTAAGATTCGCCAAGGTTTCTAAACTTTAAAATAAATTTCCATCCTTAAATTTTCCTTGCAAAACAATAAACTAATCTCGGTCATGCATTAATGTTGCTAGAAATTGGTACAATGCTAATTCGAATAGACATAATTTGTTTTCTTTGTATGTGAATGGTCTAAGAGTTCTACTCCATTGTTGCAAGGGATGATTAGTTTACAACAAACCCATAGCTACATCACTTTTTCCATTGCTTAGTTTGGGTTGTTGTAATCTAAACTTATTATAACCAAATGTAGGAGGAATTTTCCAATTTTTTGTGGTTATAACAATTTAGCAAGGTTAGATATTTTCTGAGCTTGTTAAGAAGTTTAATCTTTTCTATGAAGATGCCTTGATGAAAATGTTTGCAAATACTTTGGAAGATTGGTATCAAGTATTATTTAAAATATGAGATATATCTTCATTCATTTATTTCATCAAATTATTCAAGGACTATTACAATGATGATGGTAAAGATGATGTGTGTTTTGATTACTGTTATATGGATGGTGTGTCTATTTTCTCTTTAGATGGCCCATCATCAGAAGATGATTTGTACATGGGGATAGTTGTGACAAAGACCCATCAAGATAAATGGAGAATCCCAGTGTTGTTAAAAATATGATATGTAATGCTAATATTAAATTAGATAATGATACATGTAAATATGAATTATTTTCATCTCCTCCATCTTCTTTGGAATTATTTGAAACAATTATACAAGACAAGTAAATAGGATAACTAGCACCACTCCATTTTTATACTTATGGAGCACCATTTATTAAAGGTTAATATGAATGAGATTGTGAAGTTCATTGGAAATCAAGGAAGACTTTAGCCACTGGAAAAAACATTTATAAGTCAAACAGGTCATTGATTGAACATACATTTCTATTGAATTCAAATCTGGATGATTACTATATGTTTCTTCTTCAAGATATTGGGTACAAAATAATCGTTTGTATGATTAATGCTTACCAAATAAATTGAGAATTGAATGAATGTCTAGGCACATATCTAGGAGTATGAAAATGTATGGATATGGAACTTTTTTTAAGATGATAGAGTATGTATGCATTTTATTTCTATACACCTGGAACTTAACAAGAAAATGGTATAATGTTGAAGAGGCATAAGGAGAGATATGGGAGTGAGAAATATGGAAGAACTTCATTGATACATTCCTCCTTTCATATGAAATAACATAAATTTGTGGTAGTAATTAATAGCATAAATAAATAAACTAAATGAAATTACTAATTTGGTTGATAAAAAAGGAAAATGGAAGCAAAAAATTGAAGATATGTTGAACACACCATTAACTAGTTCCATACAAATATTGACCACATGAAAATAATAAAAAAGACGACACGAAAAATGATTTAGATGGAACCTCAAAGTTCACGATAATTTTTTATCTATATATTTGATCAAAGAAGAAACGCAGTGGCCATTGAAGACTATATCTATAGTCAAAAATATTAAAAAACTTAAGACAAACCATCTTAAGGTGAAGACAATATTGATTTTCCTTAACGTAGATTGTCAAAGGAGAAAGGATAATTGACAAGAGATGAATAGTTCACTAGATGGGGATAGAAATTAAAATATAATCATTTAATATCTCAATAAGGGATCAATACACTGAGAAGGAGACATGTGAAATTGTAAAACTATTGAGGAACACAAAGATATATTTTATGTAAAACTACATAAATATTTTAGGATCTAATCTTCGAAATTGTGGAATTTAGGATTCAACTCATACTTGGTCCAAAACTAGTAGAAAAGAGGGAAAAAAAGTTTCTAAAAACAAGGAGTTGTAAAACAAGAACTTCACAATATGTTCACTACAAAAATCATACACCCTATAGAAAAAACATGCCCAATGATGGCCCAACAAATAATAATTACACAAAGAGATAAATAATGTCTATACATTTTTGGGCTCAACTTTAGTAACATTGTTGAATCCTTTTCTCACGCTATCAATAAATGATTGGATAGTGAATAATGTGGAAATTCATTAGTGTGTTATTTCACATATTTATTTTCAAGATACGATGAAGTGTCTATTGCAAAAATAGATAGACAAGGATACAAATTATCTTTGAATGGGGATCTTATGGATACAAAGTCATGTTATTTGGGTAAATTAATGCACCTACAATTTTTTTCTAGGATTATAGTCAAAGCATTTCAAGAATTTCTATACAAGATGATGGTAATTTAACTAGATGATTGGAATATATGTGTTGAATATTTATTTCCATCCTCTAATACTCATGCTTGAAGGATACCATTATATTTGGATATGTTTGAGTAATAGAAAATAAAATTTTCTAAGCTAATATATAATTCACTTGGATACATTGTACATAAATATAGACTGAAAATAAACATGGCTAATATCAAAATCATGTACGAATAACATTCAAGCATACCAAATACTATTGAAAATTCACCAAATCTTAGTTTGACATTTGATTGATGAGCTACTAAGAAAAGGTGTGAAGTGGTTCAAGGAATGTTAATAATTTTTCAACTTTTGGGAACTATTAGTTGAAGAATCCATTTTAAGGTTTCAAAACTAGTAAATCCATTCCATGTGCTATTAATTTCCAATGTTATATGTTGTTACAATAACTATATCCCAATCTTAACCTCAATTAGAAATTAAAATTAATCTTCCAATGATAAATAACAATTGTAGATATAATAGTAAATGAAATGATAGTATAAGACAATCAAGAGCAATAACAAGAGACACCCAATTTGGTCAAAGACCAAGGAAAAACCCCACAAGGGGAAAACCATTTCAAATTCTTCTTCTTATTAGATTGTCATAAAATGTTCAACAAAGAGATTACAATGATCCAATTCATCAACTAAAAGTAAAATATCAACAACTTATACTTTCCAACAAACTAATATCCAAAATCCAAGAGATGACCCAAAAAATCAAATATGGTCAAACTATCATATTTGAAATTTTGGTCAAAGTAAACAACAATCAAAGATGCCCTAACTAGTCCAAATTTAAACAATAAAACTCCTCCAAAAGAGCTCAATCAACTGTCCAAGAATGCGGCCTCTAATGCTGGTAAAAGATAAGTCAAAAATGTCTCAACAACTTAATCAAACCTGGTTGACAAAGAAAGAAAGTCCACAATCAAAACTATGGTCAAAGTTTGTGGTAAAGTAAAACAAAAGTGCCCAAAAAACCTCGATATCTATGTCAAAGAATGAGGCCTTTGGTTGTTAGTATTATGGTACATGTGTTGTCCTTAATGGAAACCCACACACAGGTCAATTCAGAGGTAACAGAGTAATGGCACAGAAGAACAAGATGATGGAACAAAGGATTACATATCAGAATCAAGCAATTGGATGTTTTAAGTTGTACACGTTGGTTCACCTAGTCCAAGTAGGGTATACAAGCGGGTTCACAAAACAAAAGGATCGTATACGTATGCACACACTTTAACAAGAATAAAAGCATGTATGGGATGGAAAATTAAGGTTAAATAATACCAAGGGTCCATACCATGGTATTAACCCACAATATTGAGAGGAATTATGGTTACTTCATCCCGTCTAAGAATACCACAGGTTCTAAATGTTGTTTTGGCCTGAGGTATTGAAAAGGGCTCTAAGTATATAAGGAGGAGAAGATCAAAGGGATAAGTGTGCAAGTGAAAGGGTTTTTCATGAATACTTCTATATGAAGTATATTTTGGGTTGTAAGGGCTATGGTTATGATATAGATCTAAAATCTTGTGCACCCTTGGATACAATGTTGGATTAGGATCATGAGACCTGAAATGACTTATCATTGATGATCTGATAATCGATAGTCTAGATTTGATTGATAATTCATGTTTTATCCTTTACATGCTATGTTCTGGGTATATCTGAAATCTGGAATAGGTGCGAAGTTATAAGCTATTATTTTCAGATCTATATGCTAGTTCACCTTGTTCAAGGCGTGTATACATGCTGGTTCAACACTTCCAAGTAGCATATGGAGAAGAAACACTTGTTGTTCAGAGATGACTGATATTTCTAGTAAGTGTTGTTGTCTTATTATTGTTTATCAATGATGACTTCCTTAGATCTCAAAGTAAAATTGATGGTATAAGGACATTGAGTCTAGTTGATTGATTGATTGAGTAAGAAGGGTGATCTTTGTTGCTACTATTTAGAACTCTGTAATATGACATTTGATCTTCAAAATGCCATTGGTTGGTACAATTTTTGGTTTAGAGGTTTTATGATTCATTATCTTTTGAGGTATACATAGGTTGGGTTACAGAAAGTAGTATATACATGTAGGTTGGCTTCAATGAAATAGCGTATACATTCTGACATGATTTTTGAGGTTGCAGTTGGTTTTGGTTGTTGATGTAGTGTTCTGGGTTTAGCTCTGTGTTTTAGTGACAATGATCTGACTATTCAGATTGATTGATTGTTGATATATCCAATTGTATTTGATGGTTGTATCGCAGTTGTTATCACTTAGAACTAAAAGTTTGATACATATAATTACATGCCCTAGTTTGATGACAAAGGTCTATGTTAAAGTTGGTTTCATTTTTATTTGTCTCACTTAGGATTGGGAGTTTTAAAGGTTTTTAGCTTAAATCATACTCCACTCCTTTTGGTTTTCCTCCACTCATCATTATTCCATAAGTCATGTCTTGTCTTATCCGAGTCACCGTGTCTTTTAGTGATTTCGCAGCGCAATCATGGTCTAGCATTTTCGCAGCACGTCATGATTAGGCAGTTTCGCAGTGCATCATTAAAAAATATAACTAACAGCGCTGCGAAATCATGGATTCGTGCATTTCGCAGCGAATCTTTCCCGAAATGTCAAGTCCGTAGGTGAGTCAGCATTTGTGTCTACTCATGTTAGTCTGCGTACCTCTTGTATCATGTCTGAATGTTCATTTGCCACTACTTCAACAATAGAATATTGATATGCACAGAAATATCATTCCCAAGAGATTTTACCATGCATAGTCCTTAATAATGGTCGTGAGTGTTGCATGAATGACCAGTCATGTTTCAATTTGAATTTCAAGCGAGGCTGTTTTCAAGCGAGCCTATTTACAAGCGAGGCTGAGTTAAAAAGGGAGCTGAACCATCTCGACCAGAGCTGTTAGAATTTGGCTGTGAAGATCTCAAAGGAAAATGGAGAGAAAAGAGCACAGATCGGGTAAATGTCAGAGGAATGAACCTGAAGGCCTGGACATAACATTGAGAGATGAAGGCGTGAAGAAAGCGTTCAAAGATGCTAGGTGCTGGAGATTTTGTAAAAAGCTACAAGGAGGGCATGCACAGGTAACTAAGGAATTTGCGCTAAATTTCACTGGTTTGAATTCAAAGGTAGCCATGTTAGAAATACAAGTTTCTCCAGAAGCAATAGCTGCTGTAACAGAGATCCCAAGAGGACGGGAAGAATGGTTTAAAAACTTTAAATTTGATATGAATCCGTGTAAGGAGTTTTTGAAAGATGCATATGTAAATGAAGATTTAACAAAAGCAGTGCCCAAACATTATGTCAAGGAACATTATGCTCTTCTTCTCACCTACATACAGAAGTATTTGACCTGTGAAGGAAGGTACAATAAGGTTTATTCTTACCATTTTAAACTGCTCTTGCACTTCACCGGGAAAGTCTCCATAGACATTCCTTTTTATTTATTTCGCAATTTGAGTAAGATGTGTGATAAGGTGCAGCTAAGGAAAGAGGACTGTGAAACCTCTTTATTTCATCATGGTTTGATTAAGTTGCTAGTTTTAGATGGCCTCCAAAAGATAGGCAGAGACTGGAATTCGTTTATTTTCATGGCTGGATTCCAAAGCAAGACTGGCCTTACTCCCCAAC